>OY776674.1:35433705-35646442 GCA_963675555.1 Leptura quadrifasciata
CTGCTACGTAAACTGTTCAGTGGCTCTAGTTGTGCTGGAAAGTATTAAAACAGGTAGAAACATTGATCGGTTAATCTTAAACATGATTCAAGTGCCAGAGCTATGCAGCTAATCACGTAATTAATTTTACACCACAGATAATAAAATAATTCGGAAACTTACCTTCTACAAGTTTAGGTAAATCGGCAGGGTTCTTAGGCTCTACAGCAACACGTACAACAGGAGACACACTGAATTTCATAACCTTCAAGTTGTGGGCATCTTTGAACGTGGTAATGGTACCTGTCTTGACCAAGAACTGATCTACACCTACCAAACCACAAATGTTACCGGACGGCACGTCTTCAAGAGCTTCTACGGAACGACCCATCATGAGAACTGTACGTTGGATGGCCTTTTCGTACAAGTCCTCCTTCTTTCCTGGGGTATAATTTGGACCCATGATACGGGCCTTCATGCCAGTGGCTACTTTACCGGAGAAGACACGACCAAAAGCATAGAAACGTCCCTTATCTGAGGTGGGCACCATCTTGGATACGTACATCATAAGTGGAGCGTTGGGATCACAGTTTTTAATGCCAAGAGCAGCCTCATCGTCATGGGGTCCTTCGTATAACATTTCCATTCTATATTTCTGGGCAGTTACGGGGGATGGAAGGTGAATGGCAAGCATCTGAAGTAATGCTTCACCAGCTGGTAACCAGCTACGCATGACAACTTTCAAAAGTTGTTTGCCGTCTTTATCTTTGTCTTCGTGTTTCAAGACAATACCAAGTTTGGGAAGAAGGGCTTCATATTCCTCTTTCCTTAAATTAAGATGAATTTTGAACTAAACATAAAGCGTTTCGCAAATCAGTGAAAATGAAACAAAATAAGTGAGCTAAACATGCTCAAGAAATAGAAGACGTGTTACTTACTTGTAGTTCATGATGGAGTCAAAAATTTTGTAGATTGGGTCCAGGACATACATGCAGAAGGAACGCTTGTTATCAGAATCCTTCTGTTTGGACCACTTCTTTGTTTTGGGATTAAAGAAACTTTCTCCCCACAATCTGTTCATTAGCTTAACTACGTCAATCTTGAATTTTTCGGCGTACATTTCAGCAAATTGTTTAAGGGTGAAGGCCCATCCATGGAGGCCTGAACCGAAACCCACTGAACCTTTGCTGGGATCAACCTATAAAGTAATACACAACTTAAAAAATCCCATCATTTAATCATTTGATAACATAGAAAGGAAAAAAATAATTGTCTCATTGTAGGAAACTGCTATGGTCATTGATCAACTCACAGCAGGGCAAATTGTGAATTTGATTTTCGAGCCAGCAGAATCACTTAGCAATTAAGAAACTAAACAATTTAAAGCTGACTCGATATGTCATATATGTTAATGGTTAAAGATATTCTTTTACTTTTCTAATTTCTCCATCTTTTTTTTACTTACACGAACTTCACCCATTGGTCCGCCATCGTCATTGTAAGTTGCAATGATAACGTTAACATTCTCAACAATACGCTGGAAGGTTTGGAAAAGCTTTTCAGCGTCCAACTGCAGCTCGAGAAGAGCACGGTCCATTTTGTTCATGAACAAAATTGGCTTGATACGTTCGGCAATAGCCTGACGAAGTACAGTTTCAGTTTGTACACATACACCTTGAAAATAAAAGGACAAATCAAAAAACTGATGTACGTACAAGCAAGATATGTTAACTTGTAGCAATACACAACATACAAAATTTTGATTTCACCACGGACCGGTCTTTCTCAAATTCATACAGATTTTGGAAATCAAAAATAAAATCACACCATATTCAGTTGCTTCGATTAAATATCATACTATGAAATTACATACTAATGACTCAATTACAAAATACATATATTTTTTGTCAATTAAAGCTATTCAGAACTATACAATAAATAATCCATAATAGGGCGTCTGTATATGACGTAACATTTTTCAAGGTCGCTGATTGGATTCAAAACAAAGTCTGCAATAAATGTCACCGCTTATTAGTAACTAAATGTTTTGAGGTTATGATCCCTTTGTATTTCTCCAAGCAATATTTCACACTGTAAAATTTTCTATAAAAAATGGGGTTAGCAGTTTTGCACTTTAAGCAAGTAAAATATGAAAATTGTTTTTTGTAGTATCATTAAAGAATGTCCTGCCATTTGTGTTGAGGATATGTTCCTCTCATCAAATAAAGTGCCAGTCACATCAATGTTATCGATAAAAACTGATAATAAGTTAAGATGAAATTTTAATATACGATTGAATGAATATCTGTTTATGTTTTGGTTATCAGCTGCAATCAGTATCATAAAGAGATACTTAAGCTACATTTTTTAGGAATTTCTTTGTTCATTCATTTTAAAAATAATCTGCCTAGATTTTCAGAATCAACATTTGGATAAAAATTCAAACACAGTCTGAATACCTCTTTCTAACAATACACTTGAATATCATCGATTATTTTTTTTACTGCAATAAAAGTGCAAAAATGATGAAATCCCAGTAACACGTATTTGTCGCTTGAATTTTCAGAAAATATTTCAAAGTTCATTATTTTACAAATTCTAGACCCTTTTAAGTATTATAAAAAAACAAAAAGAGTACAGTTAAAAGAAATAAGATTTATTTCTTTCAAATTTTCATGTGGCATATACCAGGGGTCAACAGATCATGATAGACCCCCTTTCTTCCTTCTTTTTTAGAATATCGGAAAGAAACTTAGTTGATGTATTATATGGCCAAGGAGAGACTTTGTGACAATTGTAATTTTCCCCCCTTCCGGTTTCACCGGAAAAGAACACCCTGTATATTATATTTTGGGAATCATTGAAAAATTCTGAGTACGGTGATGTCGCATTTGAATTACATGAAAAAAATCTCACTCGAAATTTGTTGGTGCATCTAGAGTGCCATGACCAGAAAATATTGCTTTTGAGCACATCCGCACGGATTCTTTAGAATATCCTTACTTTATGGTAAGTACTGCCGTGCGCAAAAAAATGGGACAAGCCTTATAACGTATTTTTGCTAAAATCTAGTTGTGTACATGTAACTTTATGACATTGTCATTTTCGGCTACTCATTTCAAATTGAAATAGAGACAGACTTACATTAGAAAAAACTAGTAGTCCTATTTTTTTTTGCTCACGAAGTACTCTACCATTATGGTTCCATTTAAAAAAATTAAGTTTTGTTAAAAAAAACTGTTCAGGCCAAATTTGATGGTCCACAAAAACACATTCTCAAATTTTTATGCTCGATTTGATTTTTCTCACATCACACCGGTCCATCCATTACAAGCAATTTTTTCTGGATATGGCACTCTAAATGCATTGACAAATTTCAAGTCAAATTTTTTTCATGGAGTGGAAATGTCACTTATGAGGTATCACCGTACTCAGAGTCTTTCATATAATATATGGGGTGTTCTATTTAAAAATAAAAAATTCTGGTGAAACCGGAAGGGGGCAAAAATGACAGTTATGCCAGTGTCTTCTTGGTCATATAATACATCTACCAAGTTTCAATATGATATTCTAAGAAATAAGGAAAACAGGGGGACTACCATGATCCGCCGACACCTGGTATATTGGAGTTCTACAATAATTATGACATTGGCATTTAATATTCATTTACAGAATTTAAAAGCACATAAAATGGTTTCCATTCAGTATGTGTTGGCTTATATACTAGGACATAATTACTGGTCATGTGTTTACTTAGTGTCATGGACATGGCTTACACTATCGTTGATTAAATCGTGTATTTTGAAGTATATCAAAAAGGAATATATTGTTTATTTTCTTTAAAACGACTTCTACAAGATTTAGCAAATTTAATTGTAAAAATTACTCTGTTCGTTTTTTTGCAATTTAACCTTTGAGTGATCTGTTGCGCTACACCTTATCTTGATACCATATTTAGCAATAAAAATAAAGTTGAGGAGTTAAAGGAGCCATGATAAAATTCTTAAGAGCAAACTTATGTAAAGCATATAAATTTTTTTAGCACTCATTATTGTAATTTTATAATTAAACCATTTGAGCTACTTGAAAAATATGGGGTGGAGCTAAAACTACAGCCTTGTTGGTGAGAAAAACTAAGTTTGGAAGTGTATTATTTAACAAGTACATTTAATTTTAAAACTTCTTGTGCCATACTCATGTTCATTTAAATTGGTAGAAGAAAAACTGGATATTATTATATTTATGGTGGAATGTGGCAAAATTTCAAGAATGGCTGAAAAATTAATACAGACTACCGACAGTGTTACAAAAACCTAAAATATCAGAAAGATAATTATTATTGTTATGAAATATTCTATGCAAAAATAAAAGTACTTCATAGTAATGGCATAGTAAATAGATGTAATTATCGGATAATAACCTAAATGGACCAAAATAACCAACAGTCAAATTCTTTTTAGCATCAACATGTGGCATGACATTTTAATGCACATTTAATAGGACCATATTTATATGATGGCAAATAAAATAGTTAGCGATTCTTATAAGTGGACTGGATTGAACAGACAGATTGACCATTTCAATTATCTGGCATGACACCACCACGCGCCTTTTATGAAGTACATGTCATTTCTACGTGTGCATTCATCAAAGTGGAGGAAGCTTAAAAAAATTTCTAGTTTTATTTGTTATAAACATGTAATTTTTCAATAATTCGTTATGAAATCTTTAGTAGTATCTATTTACAGGAATTGAAAGTCTTTGCCCAAAGGCTGGTCTAGCTAGTTTTAGCTAAATCACCTCGTATACATAATCAATATACCAGATGTCAACGGATCATGGTAGACCCCCTGTTTTCCCTTATTTTCGCGAACATCAGAATGAAACTTGGTAGATGTATTATATGACCAAAAAGACACTTTGTGGCCTGTAATTTTTTTCCCCACTTCCGGTTTCACAGGAAATGACTCCACATCTGTTATTTAAATAGAACACCCTGTACATTACCATATTTTTGAAATCTTTGAAAAATTATGAGTACGGTGATGCCCCATAAGTGACATTTCGATTCCATGAAAAAAATTTGATCAAGATTTCTTGAATTTGCAAAAAGTTCCAGACTGTAAAGCGGCTTTATTAAACATTCAATCTAATCAAATATTATTTGCATGATGTTCAATTAAATTATGGGTGGGTACGATCATCCATGAAAACCTATTAGGAGTTACTGACATGTCTAGCTCTCATGACATGAATTGTTTTGCGGACAACTGGCTCTACCGTTGACGCTAGACAAAGCAGAACTCTGATATATTGGCAGCTTCTACAATAAAATAAAAATCAAGGGCTTAACCACTCTACAGGTGTAGATTATATTCAAATATTCGAAGTGTAAAAAATGTTACTATAATGAAGTACTATGAAATATGTAAAAGTATGACATGTGGTGTACACCCTGTCAGCGGTTGACCTCTCAGAAATAGGAAACTTTTGTGTATTAAACACTGATGATGTAGAATATTTATCACTACTGATCATCTAATGGTCCTCTAAACTTATAAGCATATTGCACAATATTGTAATAATACACAAGTTATTCATATTGATTTAATAGTTTTGCAAAATATTCAGTTGTTTTCAAGAATTAAGACATTTAAAAGATTTATGAGCAATTTTATCAATTTACTTGTCAAACAACCCATCCTTTGTTAGCTGTTGCTTGAACTTGTACTTTTTAAAATAGTATGCATTGTATTATTTTTTGTATCACACAATTTCTTGTTTTTGACTTCCATGAAATACGCCACTATAACTACATATTTATAAAAAAAAGTTTTCACACCCTACCACAAGCTGTACTGAATAGTAATTAAACTTATAGCCATTCTTCATGCATTATATTGCACAACGTATATGATAAAGGGGACACAATAATATTGTGCAGTAGAGGGCATCTACGGAATTTAGCAACATATAGACAGTAAATCTATATAAACGTATGACAAAGCCATACTGATATTCCACTTCCATTACTTCACATTAAAAAGTACTATTGTTTATTTACAACAATGCCCAACAAGGTTCATTTATACTGTACGATGAATTTGAAGCATGCAAAATACTGAACTTGGATTAAAAGTTAAAAAATGAATATTCAACTTACCAGATACACAATCTACTACTACAAGAGCACCGTCAGTTACACGAAGAGCAGCTGTTACTTCTGAGGAGAAATCAACGTGTCCAGGAGAATCAATCAAATTAATCAAAAAACCTTTTTCATCTTTTTCACGTTGGTCAGGGCTGGTAATAAAGACAAGATCTTTGTCATCCAGCTCGAAATACATAGATATAGCGCTGCAAAAACGTGGTTTTACGAAATTATCTAATATTCACTGAAAACAAACTTACGTTGACTTGATAGTAATACAACGTTCTTGTTCATCTTTCCTGGTATCTGTGAAACGTGTTTCTCCAGCTTTGGCACCGGCAATGATACCGGCTTTGGATACAAGGGAGTCTGTTAAAGTCGATTTTCCATGATCTACATGGGCAATGACGGACATATTTCGGATGTTCCTCTTTTTGTCCATCATTGTACGGATTTCGTCCACCGTAAAGTTCACCTGTAAGTAAGATTATTAATTAGTACTTGTAAATAAACATGAATGCTGTTATTCAAAGTGCACACAAATGCACCACGATTCAACATAGTGAATGTTGCAGGACCTACCATATTTGTTTACTGTTCAACACAATCTCTTAATTAAAATAAAATACACAGCTAAAAACGTAAATACAATTGAAGTATTTTCTACTGATAAACTATTAGACAACCCTTTGTTAAAATTACAAAATTCTGTAAACATCGGCCGCCTATGCGACTTTCATACTGTTGTGCAATCCACAAAGAACCGATATTTGTGAAAATGAAAATAATTTGATAAAATCTTTAACAGAAAATATAAAACAAAGGTTGTTGAATAGTTTGGTACTGAAATAAATACAAATAAAAACTTACCATCTTGGATGTTTGTAGATTTTTCTTAGCACAATCAAATATACGACACGCCAACGATGGCGCACTCCCGTAAAAGAAAGAGAGAAGCGCAGTGAGAACAACTTTCTGCCACGAAGAACAGATATTCAATGATACCAATACAGAATGTGGTGAAAATGAAAACTTACTGGTAACTTGCAGGTAAAAGTGTTGTAGTGCGTTCGGAATATGCGACAGACGGCGAACTATTTTTTTGTTGAACAGATTTCGTAAGTTTCAGGTTTCAGGGAACAGTGAATGTACGGTCGTGAGCAAAAAAAAAAAAATAGAACAAGTCTTATAACGATATTTTGCTAAAATCTTGTTGTGTACATCTAACTTTAATTTTTGTAACATTGTCAGTTATTTGCCATAATTTATTGCATGTGTGCAAAAAACTAATATGCCTCATATAAGCCATTTTGTTAAATCTAGAGTTATTACTAAAGCGGAAGATGGATGGTTAATGAGACAAACTGCACTGCGTTACAATATTAATAAAAATTCGGTGTGTAACATTTAAGAAAGTGGAGAATAAACGGTACCTACGATTAGTAGAAATCCTGGATCCGGACGACGAAGGATATCAACTCAACAACAAGACTTGCAATTGGTAAATGCTTTAGTAGAAAATCCATTTTACTCAGTTATTCAGGCTGCTGAACAAACGAATTTTCCTGCATCGAGTAGTACTGGTCGCCGGCGAGTAAGAGAACCGGAGCTGCGCTATCATGCAGGAGCACAGAAATACTTACTTAAAGCTGAACATAAGGAAGCTCGAGTAGGATTTGCGCTTGAATTTTTAGCGGGTGATGTACATTTTTGGAACAATGTAACCTTTACAGGCAAGAAAATTTTCCAGTCAACACACAGCGGTAGTATTCGTGTTTACCGTCCTCCGAATACTCGATTCGATGAGAAATATATATCTACCAATGATAAAAGTGGTAAATTTTCCGTCAATATGTGGGTTTGGATATCGGCATGTGGTCCTGGTGTTTTGTAGAATATTGAGGAATGATTTAATGGTGAAACGTATATTAGGGTTTTAGACAATATTATGCCCCCTTCTGTGTCACAATTATTTCCTAATAACGAGTTCATATTTCAACAAGACAATTGTTCCGTTCATACTGCTCATACAGTAACTAACCGGTTTCAAGATAACAACATCAATGTTCTTAACTAGCCCAGTCATAGTCCAGATCTTAACCCTGTGTAAGAAGTATGGGGACTACTCGTAAGAAGTATCCAAAAACGAAATGTGGTACCACGGAATGCCGAAGAATTACTGGAAATAATAAATAATGCATGGTAAAATATTATTACTAATGATTATTGTATGAGGTTATTTAATTCTATGCCAAACAGACTTATGGAAGTTATAAATAGAAATGGTACAATAACGAAATATTAATAGGTAGTTTCTTGTTAAGTAGGATATCTTTCGTCCTTTAATCCAGGATTTCTACTAATCGTACCGTTTGTTCTCCACTTTGTTAAAATGTTACGCACCAAATTTTTGTTAATGTTATAGCGCAGTGCAATTTGTCTCATTAACCATCCATCATTTACTATAGCAATAACTACAGCATTAAAATAAAAAATAAATTAAAAGTGATATCTGTTTTATTTCGGCTACTCATTACATATTCAAATAGAGACAGATTTACATTAGAAAAAAAAAGTTGTCCTATTTTTTTCTGCTCACGACAGTACAACCCACCTAATATACACCTCACAAGTCTATGTTACTAGCTGCTTTCCATCGTGCTGAACATGGTAATCATGATTACAGAATGTGCCAATAGAAAATAAGTTTTTTAAAATACCCATTTTTCATCATGATTACCATGATCAGCACGAACGAAAGCAGCAAGTGTTTACGTAATGTTTGAGTTGCCATCTGCCATTTATTAATTTTGTTTTTCTATGGTAGGTAGTATTTTTTTATAGGTTTGTGTAAAAATTTTATAATAAATAAATAGACAATACGCAAGTAGTTATTGACAGCGCTTTCAGTATTGATGCCGTCCGTAAGAAAAAATCATTATCAGTGATGTAAAATTCCTGGAATTTATTTTATATATTTTCCCTGAATAAATAATAATAATAATGCTGATTTTATTGATCCTAAATATTATTAAAGTATTATATGTTATTAAAGTAAATGTGTAACAGACCATTCTACCACACCCCCACTTGCCATTCTGAACCCCATCGAGACGACTGATATTAATAATATCCCGGACGAAGAAGAAGAAGACGAAAAACATTCCTACAAGTTGACAGCGCGGGAATAGTGCAGAAATACTGACAGTCAGGGTGTAAAGTGAAATGATTACTATAAATTAAGTCTAACGTTTACTGTGAATTTAACCATATTTAAATAAAGTTCTTTTTTTTTCGAACCTGTGCCTTGCCTACGAAGGGGTTCCTAAATTATACAGAGACCCCCTGAACTACTCCCGGTCATAGTGGCGCCCAACGTGGGGCTAAATAAAATTTTCAGTAAAATCGTGTAAAAGACAATTATTAGTAGTGCATTTTAATGAGTTCGTATTATTGTTGATTCATTTGGAAATTCATCTCACCTAGTTTCACAAGTGCATTCGCGAGTTTTTCTGATTTTGCTACAAAATCCATCTCTGCGAAGTACCTAAACCTTTTGTGGGCCATTTTAATTTCCAAAACCAAACTCACCTGTTGCATAATAAATACTGACTTTATTAATCATTCAATAAACTTCCACGTTAAAAGAAAAAACCAATTTGTGAAACAGTAGTGTAAAAACAAAAACTTTATGTTGTTTTGTTGTAAGTGTTGAAAAGAAAGTACCTAGGGATACACATAGTAGAATTCATAATAGAAGTTGTCCAATGTAAGTACACTATTTTAAGTTTACATGAACGAGTTAAATTGGAAGTGCACAAGACATTTATAGAAACAGACTTTTGTGTGTCGCGTAGAATAGACTATCTTCTCAAGTAAAAATAGACAATAGTGGACACTGCTTAAAAACTTTTAGGACGTGAACAGTGCTCAAAATACAGATATTTCAAGAGCTGTTTTTCTATGCATATATTTGATAGGACAGTTATTTAGACATTTTCCTGTATTGTAAAAACATTACTAGGTGCGTGTATACCGAGTGTAAAAAAAAAAAACTGTTATTGAACTTTTCAACATTTTTATAAATTCTGATACGGTTTAACAATTTATGGAATTACGTTCTGGCTCTAGAAAACAGACAAACTCAAATCCAGATATTCTTGATAGCTCCGAGATGGCGTTACCAAATCAAATTGTAATGACTCAAGAGGTTTTACAGAATCTTCTCGCGGGGTTAGTGAATGCTCAACCACCAGTACCTGGACAGGCGGATCCTGTTCCACAACGAGGAAATTACGCACAATGTACAGCTCGTTTTAAGGGTCATACTGACGATGTAGAGTCGTTCATTGATTCTATTTTAGTCTACAAGGAATGTGTGAACATATCGGATGACAATGCTTTGAAAGGTTTGCCGATTTTATTTCAAGGTCAAGCTGCTACTTGGTGGCAAGGCTTTAAAGCCACAATATCTACTTTTGACGAGGCAATAACCGCTCTACGCAATGCTTATGGATCTATTAAGCCCGTTTATCAAATTTATCGTGAAATATTTTCTCGGGAACAAGCTGAAAAGGAGAAAACTGATATATTTATAAATAGAGTGCGTGCTCTATTTTCTCTGTTACCCAACTCGCCTGCACTTGCTGAAAGCGTCCAGCTCGATATGGTGTTTGGACTTCTACATCATCGCATTAGGAAAAGAATTTTACGAACTGATTTCGAAACATTTAAGGAATTAATTGAGAAGGCGCGTATAGTTGAACAAAATATGACAGAAAAGAAGCCTAATCACATTATTAAGACTGAACCTCAAAATACTAGTAAAATCAATAATTCTAAGAGGAATCAATGCTCATACTGCAAAAATTTTGGACACGTCAAAGAACAGTGTCGCAAACTACAACGAGCACAAGACACTAAAACACGTGAGACCGAACAAGAGTCTCCTAGCCAAGAGAAAGTTAAGGAGAAAGACTCACCTCCCACTGCTTCGCTTATTACTTGTTATGGTTGTGGAAACACTGGATATATCCGCAGTAATTGTCCAAAATGTCGATTAGTAACTCCAAGTACTTCTTCCCAAAGCACTTCTGTGATGTCAGCAGAATTTTTCTGCCATTCAATTTCTGAGGAACCCCAAGGTCGCGCACTTATTCCTATAGGGATATATGGAACTTCAGGTCTTGCTTATGTCGATACCGGTGCCAAAAGAAGTATTGCTGGTGCAACTCTTTTTAAAATACTTATGGAGAAAAGATTGGCATATACTCAACAAGAATTGACGATGACCCTTGCCGATGGAGTTGAACGAACAGTTCTTGCATATATCTTTAATGTTGAAATAACCTTACAAAATAAAGTCATACCAATATCATTATTAGCCGTACCAGATCACACAAGAAGTAGAACTCTATTAGGGCTCGACTTTATCAAACTTGCTAATATAGTGTTAAATGTACCCAATGGAGAGTGGTATTTCGGTGAAACACCAGATGTCATTTACGTATTCGAAGATGAAGCAAATTATCAGTTGCCAAATGAAAATAATTTAATCTGTTCTATGAACATGAATAATGCAGAATTACGTTCCAACGAAGGAGAACAACTTAATTTAGATGAAAGGAAACAAATCAATCAACTTTTAGTGGAGTATCAACCAATATTTGCTCTAAGCTCTGAACCTACTCCATACGTTGAACACGCATTGAAACTTACCGATGATATTCCTATTTCTGTTCCACCATACCGTATGTCGGAACCTAGTAAGAAAATTCTACGTGCTGAATTAGATAGGCTCTTAAGGGAAGGAGTTATCGAGGAATGTGAGTCTCCGTATGCAGCTCCTATTGTACTAGTACCGAAACCTAATGGAAGCATAAGACTTTGTGTTAACTACCAAGCTTTAAATAATATCACAGTACCAGATAGGTATCCACTGCCTAGAATTGATGATCTCTTACATACAGCCAAGCGAACTTCATATATGAGTACTCTCGATCTCAAGTCAGGATATCACCAAATTCCTATGAGGCCTTGTAACCAGGATAAAACAGCTTTTGTTTGTCCCTTCGGGATGTATCGATATAAACGAATGCCATTTGGGCTAAGGAATGGTCCCTCCACGTGCCAACGACTGATCGACAAATTTCGCTCTGGACTGCAGAACATATCCATTCTCGCTTATCTTGATGATCTTATTATACTTTCGGGTAGCTTTCAAGAACATTTAGAGGACTTACGAAAAGTTTTCGAACGTTTGAAGTTATTTAAACTTTGCTTGAATCGAGCCAAGTGTTTCTTTGTGTGTCCATCTGTCAAATACTTAGGTCACCTTATCACGCCTAAGGGGATCAAACCTGACCCTGACAAGGTTCAGGCTATCTTAGAAAGAGCCCCACCAAAAGATGTAAAACAGGTTCTCTCCTTCCTACAAACCTGTTCTTGGTTTAGAAGATTTATACAAAATTTCGCCGAAGTTTCCCGTCCACTGACTTCTTTAACAAAGAAAAACTCCAAATGGAAATGGGGACTTGAACAACAGAAGTCTTTTGATCACTTGAAGATGTTACTTACCTCAAGTCCAATTCTACGACAAGCGGACTCTAGCTTACCCTATGTCCTAAAAACTGACGCTAGTTCCTACGCTTTGGGAGCAGTTTTACTCCAGGGGGAGGGTTCAGATGAATGCCCTGTTGAATACGCCAGCAGATTACTTACCCCAGCTGAACGTAACTATCATACCACTGAACGTGAAGCATTGGCCTTGGTATGGGCCGTAAGTAAATTCAGAGGATACCTAGAGGGAGCTAGTTTTGTTATTCAAACCGATCACCAGCCCCTAAAGTGGTTGATGACATTAAAATCACCGTCAGGAAGACTAGCCCGATGGTCACTTACTCTTCAACAATATGACATGCGTATCGATTATACTCCAGGAAGATCGAATTTAGTAGCTGATACCCTATCCAGACCACCCATAGAGGTAGAAGCTTGCGACGTAAATAACGTATCAATAGATTTGCCGAAAAGTTCTGAAAATGATATCAGACAAGCCCAATTAGAGGATCCCGATGTGGAAAAGATTATAACCTGTTTTGAATCCACCGATCTAAATGGCTTAGATTTTTAAAAATGGACCGAACGTGGTTATGTAATGGCCAATGGAATATTGTATCGATCAACCTCTGATGATGACCAAGAGGAAATTCAACAAGTCGTACCTAAGTCTCAGATCTCTAGGATTCTCAAAGAATACCATGATTCCCCACTTGCAGGACATTATGGTATCGATAAAACCCTTCGAAGAATACGGTCTCGGTATTATTGGCCCGGAATGACACGAATCGTCACCGAACACCTTTCTAAATGCCTTGAATACATTATTACAAACCCCTGTGATGGCACAAAGATTCGAAATTTTATCTATAGACTTGTTTGGGCCGCTTCCTGAAACCCCTACTGGTGAGAAGTGGATTTTCATAATAGAAGACAACGCCAGTCGATGGGTAGAATTATTTCCATTAGTGAATGCTACTGCAGAAGCTTGTGCTCGAACCCTAGTAAACGAAGTAATCCTACGATTTGGAACTCCACGACGGATTACCAGTGATAATGGATCCCAGTTTGCAAGTGCAATAATGCAGCATATAACCCATTGTTTCGGCATTAAACAGCACCTCATACCTGCCTATCACCCCGAATCAAACCCTGTCGAACGGAAGAACCGTGATATGAAAACACAGTTAGCAATCCTTGTCAGAACAGATCACACTCAATGGAAAGAAAAGTTACCTGCCATACGTTTTGCTATGAATACTGCTCATTGTGATTCCACCGGATTCAGTCCTTCCTATTTAACTTTTGGACGCGAGTTTAGGACCCCAGATGATGTACAACGGGATATGTGAGCCATTATCGAGAATGAGAACTTTATCCCTCAAATTACTCCCTACTTGATTAACTTAAGTAAGACACTCCGAGAAGCTAGAGAACAGCATGAACAGAAACAAGATAAGTCAAAATATTATGCCGACTTAATCCGAAGAGAAACTACACCTTTCAAAGTACTAGATCATGTCTTAATTAATACGCACACTCTCAGTCGAGCCAAAGATTCATATACTTCGAAATTCGCACCGAGACGAGATGGACCCTATGTGGTAAAGCGAGTTATCACTCCTACTAGTTATGAAATCGCCTCACTACAACAACCAGAACAACCGCTTGCTAAATGCCATAGATCTGCTTTAACTCCATTTCGAGATGAAGTCAATTCTGACAGACGGTTACCTGTTAAACCTCTGCGCCGACGTGGTCAACCGCCCAAAGAGTCAAACGAGAGAAAACCTCAGATAACTTTAAATCAACCTGCAGAGACAGGGGATAAACATCTGACTGAGTTGGAGCACCCTCAGACTCCTAGTTTGCAGCCGAGATTAGATGGTCGCCCTCGGAGAGAAATTCACCCTCCTAAGTGTTCTTGTGGAGATTCTCACCCAGATCACGCCCTTATTCATTTTTCGGAGTTCACACGAGGACGTATGTGTACTCCTCAGGGGGAGATTGTAACAGACCATTCCACCACACCCCCACTTGCCATTCTGAACCCCATCGAGACGACTGATATTAATAATATCCCGGACGAAGAAGAAGAAGACGAAAAACATTCCTACAAGTTGACAGCGCGGGAATAGTGCAGAAATACTGACAGTCAGGGTGTAAAGTGAAATGATTACTATAAATTAAGTCTAACGTTTACTGTGAATTTAACCATATTTAAATAAAGTTCTTTTTTTTTCGAACCTGTGCCTTGCCTACGAAGGGGTTCCTAAATTATACAGAGACCCCCTGAACTAGTCCCGGTCATAAATGTATTAATAGTAATACAGTTATTAATAATAACATTTGATTTTAAATGTTTTAAGTATTACAAGAATGAAACAGATACATAATATTCTATGTTTATGTAAATTAACAAAATAAACAATTAACAAACAAAAATAAACGTAAATAAAAAATAATGCCATTAACATATTGTTCATCAGGTTAGGTTAAGTAAGATTTAGTCAGTGTCAGTATCTATATATAGGTCTTCTTTAAAGGATTCGAAATCATACTCAGATTTCTCATAAGGAACCTCTTCCTCTAATTCTGATTCTGTATCTGGTTCAGGATTCTAGTCACTGTCACTGTTTGCCATTTTGAAATAAGAACCAATTTTTTTTTTAAATAGGTTTTTGCGTGTTCTCGTCACTATCGTCATCGACGACTACAATACGAATTTCTTCTTGGGATGGCAACAGGGCCGACTTTCGTTGTCCAAATCGGCATTTGTTTCTCCAGTGGAAAAATATCATCGGAGAAAATTCCTAATATTTTCCCGATTTATATTTACCCACCCACTGGTATATGGGTCCCGACTCACATCACTGATTATTATCGGATGCTTCCAATATAAATAAACTGATACTATAAATTAGGTCATTATGGTCAGTGGTCAACACCTAATTGATGGAATATTAAATACCTTTTTAATCATTAATTGGCTGATTAGATGACTGGTGTCTGTTGTGATTATTGTTTTTGTGATTTCAAGTGCAAAATTAATACTTTTTAAAACGATCGAATGATGGAGTTTATAATAATAATAATAATAATAATAATAATAAATACCACATATATTAGAGACAACCCGCCCAATTCCAGAAGCCACAGGCTTGTGTGGAAGGGGGTTACACATCGAAAAATCGCGGACATACGACCATTTCCTCCGACAGTTGCAGTGCCGGAGCTGGGATTCGAACTCGGTGGCGCGATATCCTTGTGTGATTAATCGCAATTGCCACCTCGCGCTTTAACCAAAGCATTGCAGTATTCAATAATGATCTATTTTTTTCAGGTAAAAGTACGGACACGAACAAATTTACTCGCATGAACGGTTTACGCGTAAACATGCTCAGACACCTTCACCATTTTATTTTAGTTGTAGGTGGAATTTCTCAATAAAAACATATATGCGAATACACAAATTTCTAGCCAATGTCAGGACATTGGCGCTGCGGTTACAGATTCGGTAATTAAATTACTAACTCTCAACCAAAACAACTGATCTATACTGGATATCGCATAGGCTCTCTCCGCCCAAGGACTGTAAACTTACATCTCTCCACCGTACTTTCAGCTATGCTGTGAAGCGGCCATGTTGTTCCGTGCCGTTGGTGCCAAAATTCTAGATTGTCGGTAAAACAGAGGCGCGCAATTTATAAAATTTAAAAGCTACAGATAAAATATTATTTACTTTTTAAATATAAGTGCATTTTCTGTGACGGTTCTTTAATTTTGTTATTATTTTATTCATTTACTGTCTATTAATTATAATTATGTAAATCAAGTAGCTCTACCTTACCGACATTTTGGAAAACTGGCACCAAGCTGCCAAACAATATGGCGGGATCAGCGCACAGCCGTTTCCGGCCTATGCGATATCCAAGGGAAATGGATCAGTGGCCAAGGCGCGGTATCTAGTCGGTTCTCCTGTCTATTACAAGATACGGTTTTTTATCAATACAGGGTTAACTCGCTTAACTAGAGAATAAATGCCAAATGAAACAATTGGTATAGGTATCTATTGTTTCGTTTGACATTTATCCTCTAGATACTAGTTAACCCTGCATTGATAAACCGCACCTCGGTTTATTATTGGATAAACATTTATTCCATCTTTCTCTAGAGTTTTTGTTAATAAATATGGAACTATGTAGACATATTATATAATAATATATTAAAAAATGAGAGTAATATATACAAATTTAATTTTTATATTTGCCCATATAAATCTCAAAGTATTGTTTTAAAAACATTTTTAGGCAATGGAGAATCTTTTCTACATCTAGCAATACTGTTGGACTTATGGGGCACAATTACGAATGAGGGCACAATCCAAAGATCTTGCACAATCAAACACTGATATCTGTTTGGAGCACCGGGAGGCATATACTGGGTGGCCCAAATAAAACTTGACAAGGAGGCTTTGGGTGATAATAGCGTAGATATAAAGAACCGCTCGGACTAGTCAATTAAATTTTGAAGGTGGAAAACTGGTTTTCCGGGCTCCAACATCGTCACTTCAACGAGCAATGGGATGAGTCCTTACATTATTGACAGTGTGGAGTAAATTATGAAATAAGTAAAGATCAAATAGGTATACACTACAAGATTTATATTATACTTTTATTTGTAAGAAAGAAACAACTAGATTTTATGTTACAAATTATTTATATTCAGACTTAAGCCCAAGATATTTTAGACGTATAATAACACTTTAGGCGGAGTAAATTACACAAATAAAATTCTAGATCATTTTAAATTGAAAAAGGAATGAATTATTTCTTATTTTTTAATTTAATGGGGGTACCAGCGCATGCCTTTTGGTGTGCTTCTATTCTGTCGGGAAAAAATTTTCTTCCACATTTTCTGCATTCGACAAGTTCTGCTAGATGATTGTCCCAAATGCGATTAAACGTCCCAAGGAAATCAACTCCTCCAGATGCTAAAATATGTAATTAAATTAATTAAACAGCGAAAACAGCAACTAGACAGTATTGTAAGCAGACTTTTAGTGTTTCAAAATTATATCGTTATTAGACCTATTTGATTTTAATCAATCATAACTGTATAAGCATTTTTAATAATCATAGAAAAAAGTTTTCATGCGGAAAATCACTTCATAACATGCTGGGCTTAAACATCAAATTAAAAATGTCTGGGTGTATGATGTGTATGTAAAGTATATACGATTGGAATTGAAACTGGTCAGTTTTAAAGCACAGGACCGTGCGTACTGATCTTGATATTTTGTCCTATATATTTGGCAATGGTATTGAGATTCGAACGGTAGTTGAAACTGTGCAGGCGAGTCCGAGACTGGCAATGTAATCAGCCTAAATGAACCATCTACGACTGCACTGGTTTAAAGGTAATAAAACGGACAGGACTACTAGTACAAAAAAACTCGTAAATCGTTTCTTTATCTTGGAACGTGGAAGTCTAATATCGTGCTGTCTATGTGCCAGTGCAGCGCATAAATACCTATTATAATATCAAGCGTAGGAGTTTAGTTAGTTACTGTTCATATTTATAAATATTTACTACTGTATAAAAGGTAAAATATTTTAATTATTTACTAATTTACCATGGCTTTCTGGAGACGATTTGAAACAGAGGATAATATAATAACGCCCGAAAATCTTATCATTTTGTTATGACAAGCATTTCTATTTACCTCCGCCCATGTACAATAAAGAGATGCCGACTGTTTTTGCCGGGTTTTAGTTTTTATACGGTTTCAATTCCAATCGTATATACTTTACGCGTTTAGACCGTTTCTTATAACTACGCAAACTTTGTTAAGAATGACGCCGATCGCAACCAGCACTATGCTCCAGTCGATATCTACCGCAAAAAACAATGAAATTTAGACAGATGATTGTGTTATCACCGCGGGAATGAATGTATGTGTGCAGAATTGGAGTTGTCTAGTTACTGATTTGTGCAAGTTGAGTTATGGAATATATATGGTGAGTGTATACGTATAATAACAATTGTTTATTTGCCATTTACTGGTATTTATTTAAAAATGATTGAAGGCATAAAGTTAGCATTTTTATAATTTAATAATCTTAAATCTAATACGAGCGAACAATACAATTAAATCCGAATCAGCGTTTGGAGGGGTAGCAATAAACTTCTCGACCTCCTGTCTCACCGCGACTGCATTCTTCTATACTACTATATTTGTGTGATTGGAAGCAAAACGTACAAACTTGTGCAAAGTGACATTTATTCTGTAAGTTCAAAAAATTACTGTTATAACAGTACATTTTATGTCTTACAAAAAGTCGTGCCATTACAGTTTTGTGTGGACAAAGAAAAATTAAGATAAGTTTTGCGCTAAAGAATCGTACGTTTTGCATTCATTTTAAGGGGCAAGAAGTACTTTTTTGGAGTAAGTAGTTGCCAAAGAACAACTTATTGGATAGATAAACGGATTTATTTACACTGCCTTTCCTTTACATAAGGGAAAAGCGGTAAGAGCTAAAGTTGTAAGGAATGCCATTCTCTATAAGTTTTATCATCCGACGGAAGAAAATGGCAATGACCAAAGTTAAATTCCCTACATGTTAATGCAGTTATTACCTACTATTTTCAATCAAAAATTGAAAATAAGCGAGTTATTTAATAAAAACGAAACTAATCGGTTAACGCAACTGGGTTGCAACCCCGAAGGTGTTATAGTACGTTCCATATCTGACGTCAGAAAAAAAAATTAAAAAATCTTAATATTTGTAAAATAATTCAATCGCTTATGTCACTTTGGTAAACCACGAGAAAAGTAATCTAATATCAAATTTAATAAAAAAACTATAATTTTCAAAAATAAATTCTTAAAAAACTCATAATCGATCTTTCATAATTAATGTAAATCCACCAGCAATTATCATAAAATATTCAAATTATCAATGATCATCATTAACATCAAAATTACTTTCCGTACCTCGATTAAGACCTTTCAGTTCACTTTCATTAATTTTCTATTAAACAAATTTCCTTTCAGATTCGAGTCTCAATCCATTTCGCATCATTAATATCCAAACCCAATCATCTTCATTCATATCCATCAATGAAAGTACCGGTACTACCGTCCCCATTAATATCAATACTTATTTCCAACCGGTTCCGTGTCATCATCAAAACTCACTTCCTTTTGTGCATTGCAGACCCATGATATTCAGCTCTTAAGTGCAGGACATTCCATGACATACCAAAATCATTCCAATACACAAATAGGTGATAAATCGTAAATAGATAACTATACTATAGACCAATAGCATTACTGTCAAATATATCTAAAATTTTTGAACGAGTAGTATTCAAAAGAATAATTGCATTTTCTCTGCAGCATAATATCTTATGTGACGAGCAGCACGGTTTTCGAGAAAGCAGAGCGACAACAATCACTATGCTTAGTTTCCTCAATAATTTGTATGATAATTTAAATAAAAATCATAAATGTTTCGGTTTGTTCATGGCTTTAAGGCTGTTGATCTTGTACAACATAAATTACTTATGGAAAAATTATCTAAATACGAATTCAGAGGGAAACTAGGTGAGTGGTTGCTGTTATATCTGTCTAACAGAAAACAAATCGTAGAAATAAATGACGTCATGTCTCACACATTAGATGTAACTTGTGGCGTACCACAAGGTTCGGTATTGGGTCCGCTACTATTTATACTTTTTGTAAATGACCTTCCAAATGATACTAATGAATTTGACTTAATTAGTTTGCTGATGTTAAGTCCTGTCTAAATTCTAATGAAAATATCGACGATTTAAGAATGGACACCCAGCAAAAAACTGAAAGTTCTGTTGCAAAATTTAATACTGACAAACTGCTAATAATAGTGATAAAAGAGTTTTTATATATTTTACACACAGAATTATAAATTATAATCAAAGCTACCTTCTCAGGATTAAATAATAATAATAAGTCCTTAGCCCAAGTTAATTCTACAAAATTTTTAGGCATCCACATTGTCAATTCATTAAATTGGCATGTTCATATCGATACATTGTGTAATAAACTTTCATCTTTATGTTTTGCGTTGTCCAGATTAAAATATATCACTAATCAAAGTGTACTGCTGTCATATTATTATGCACAGTTTTATTAAAGGCAAACATATGGTATTATCTTTTGGGGCTCTTCTCATTACAGTGAAAGGGTTTTTACATTTCAAAAAAGAGCACTGCGTAGTATAGTAGGAGTTAACCATCTAACTTCCTGTAGAAATATATTTAAAGAATTGCAAATATTGCCACTAGCTTGTATTTATATTTTGGAAATAGTAACGTATGTGAAATCAAATATTTATGAATTTTTAAGAAATAATCACAACCATAACTACGACACAAGGCATCAAGATAATTTAATAATCCCAAACCATACACTATCATTGTATGAAAAGAGTCCAAAATGCATGGGTATAAAATTGTATAATAAGCTACCTGACCACTTAATAATGTTAAACATTTTAGAAGGAAAGTAGGTACGCTTATTTTTATTTGATCATGTTTTTTATAATACTTGCGAATATATGGATTGTGTTAATTAAGTTCTTAACGTTTCTTGTTTGTATTTATTTATTTTTCCTTAACTTGGTGATTGATTTGATGTTTTTTTATAGTTCTAAGACTTTCTGATTTACTCATTTATTGTTTTAAATGTTCATTGTGTTTGTGACGAGTTCAATACCACTGTAACTGGTTTTATGAACAATAAGTATTATTATTATTATTCGGGACGATTTTACGGGGCCACTCCAATTTTACTTAAAATTTTCAACTTATTTTCGTTAATAACTTCCAAACCAAAGTAGATTCTACCTTCATTCTTATACCAAAAAATTTTCCATTTCAATCCCGAGACAGTCATATACTTTTCATCTTAGAATATTTCCTTTCTACATTGGATGGTGCAACATTGCTAAATATTGTGCAATATTGCGCAATCGTGTCCGCGCGGAATGGCGAGGACATTTTCCAGTCTTTCCAGATCTCCGCACGAACGTCCTCGTCGGAGCATATAAAAGGCCGAGCTCAGGTTAAGTGCGTTCTAGTTCGGTATTTTCGCATCAAAAGCTTTAGTAGTGAATAAAAGTGAATATACTAGTAACTTTTTCGGTTCCTAAAATAATTAAAATTTAGTGCCGTTTGTCTAGTCCAAATTTATTGCCCTAATTCACAGATAAATTCCCTGCAACTACGCCGTCGTAGTCGTAACGTCTTCCTTGGCAGTCCCAAGTAAAAAAGCTAAATTAATCTTTGACCATCGCGCCCCTTAAAATAAGATCTAGTTTTTAAATTAATCTTCAGCCACCACGTCCCATAAATTAAATTTAAGTTAAACTACACCATCTGCGCAAATCAAAATAAAGTGAATTTTTTCAGAAAAGTTCAATCATTTACAATAGGGTTTTCCCACTAATTTTATTTTAACAATTTGTGTCGTGAAAATGATATAATAGAACATTTTATTAATTTACAACAATTTACTTTTCTAATAAGAATTATTTCTAAGAAAATATCATTAAAACAACTTGCTGATAATTTCACTGCTTTTTAAATTTTTACGCGCCAGAATTACGTATCTACCCGGAAAACCAATGAGATTATGGATATAATTAGTCTGTAATAGATTCTAACTGTGTGTTAAAGAAAGCTTTCCTCTAAAACTTCTCAGAATTTCAATTTATAATGCTTGTACTGTGATTGGTCTAAAGCAGTGGACGTGTAAATATTGGCCAATCAGAATCCAGATAAATGCCGCACAAGTTATTCGTGAAAGCGTCGGACGTTAATATTTTGTACTGTAGTTTAGGTTTAACCTTCACTGACATTACACATCAGATGACTAACTTAAAATGTTAAATTTTTATTTTTATGTTTGTATTGTTTGGAGTGAAAATATTATTTTATCAGTTTCTGGTTTATGTTTTATTAATTCTACAATCAAAATGGAATCAAGTGAAAGAGGGATATGTTAAAGGTGCTGCTGATACTTTACCTAAAGTAGAAAAGTGCTGAGTGCTGCCAATAAATAGAGGTTATGTTATGTTAACAGAGACCAAGATTAATAAACAATCTTCCTCTGTGATTGGATTTCAGGGTGTTGACGTCACAACGCGCCAATTTATGGCTGTTTAAAATGAACCCAATATTTTTCAAACTTCAAGTTTTTTTTTTGTTACTATTAGTAAAATTAATAAGATAATAAATATGCCATAAATCATTTTTTACGTGAGTTAAGTATTTCAGCAATAATTTTTTTTTCTGGGAAAACCCTATTAATAGACATTTTTTCTCGAGTCGGAATTTCCGCTGTCGAAGAGTTACTCTTTTTAATTGTTTTTTAGAATTAATATTTTACGTCTAAAAATTTTACGAACTCTGTTCGTCTAAATTAAATAAATATTTTAATTTCGTTTACAACCAAGTGTGGGGGCGAGCGTAGGTGCGCCTTTACTATGTGCATACATCGGTATGCGATGTAAAGCAACGACAGGCGCAGTTAGTACTTGGATGGGTGACCATTCTAACGGAAACCGCGTTCTCGCCTCACACATCTTCCAGCGGCTTGTATATCAGTGTATGCGCGGAAGCTATACAACCTTAGGCGAGGGTTGTATAGGAGATATAGCATCCTTCGGAGGGGATGTAAAGCCGTCGGTCCCTTGTCTATTAAATGTTAGGCAAGTAAAAGATCCCTACTCTTCTTAAGGGAAGAGGTTCGGCAAAATTCCTGGTTGGGGGTAGCTCGTCTACAGGTGTCAGTGTTAGGCCTCAGTAGCGGAAATAGGCCGATGTTAAATAAATATATATATAAAAAAAAGTGTGTTATTTAAAAAAAAGTGATATACAGGGTGAAGCATTAAACTCTTCTACTGACATTAAAAATTAAATTTTAAATGTAGTGTAAAAATAGGACTTTAAACTACAAGTGAAACCAAATACTGGGACTTATACAGGGCGTAGCACTAGACCCTGTCCAACATCTTAGGAAAAACCCCCAGAACCTCTTTAAAAAATAATATTAAGTGAGTCTCTCTTACGCTCTAAAGCTCCAGTCTCAGCTCAACCATGTTTTATTTTACCAAAAAGATTAAATAACGTTCGACAAATATAATAGTAATTACAGATAAAGGAAAATAAGAAAATTCAATTTTGTTGTGATTAAATGGTAAGCAGTAACTAAGGTGGCTTTGAAGACAATGAAATATTTAGCTTGTCAAATATATATTGATTTGGTTTCAGGGTATATCTTAAGTATACAATGAGTAATGAGTATACAAGTATAACTGATGCCTACAGCGATATATTTTAAATATACCAAGGTGTGTAAATTGTATTCTATAATAGTTTAGATATCCATATTTGCTCTACTGTTTGATGGCATTATGTGACAGTACCCTATAAGTGGAAGTTAGAAAGTTAGAAGATAGTTTGATATTAATGGACCAAATCGGTATTTGCTAAAAGTGTACATATGTCACAGTTCATATTTTTTGTACAATTACATATACACAATAATACACATATCTTGCATATTTGATATGTAGATGCCCTAATACACGAACAGAAGATTTTCTATGAATATTTCAGATGTGCATGATGTTTATGATTATGATCAACTGCTATATATATGGGTCTAGTGTGAAATAATAATGCAAATATAACCATAAAAAAATATATTACTTTTTACAGCAACAACATTCGCTTTATTTTCCTTTTAGTTTAATTGAAAAACGACTAAAGCTGTCTAAATTTAAAACAATTTAATTTAGCGGACATATAAAAAATAGGTGTATTTTTTAAAATTATAACAATAAATATTAAATAAAAGTTATAACAGTTTCATCAACGTAACAAATCGTTGAGAATATACCTATATGAAATGTTTGCCATTAAAATCATGGGATCTTTAAAAATTATTTGACTGGTAGCTATTTAGTTGAGTGTCGATAGCATTTTATCTCGGAACCCAGTCTCTCTCTCTCAATGAATGGATATGAAGTATTTTGCAATATGTTTGGTATATTATCGATGTACAGCACAGTTTAACGCTTAAAAAATATAATTTGGGGATAGTTTCTACAGCCTTTGGGATCAACAAAAAAAAAATAAAAAAAATAACAACTAGATCCTATAGAGAATCACATGAGAAATCAAATTTTAGAAGTAAAAGACAGTCTACACTTTTTCACGGAACATTTTTTAAGTTATAAAACGATTTGTAAATTGCGATTTAAAAAAAAACAACAACAAATATTTGTTATTTTATAAGCTTATAAACTTTATAACATTTTTTCTAAATTATTGACGATGGTACCAATTTTTCAGGGCTAAAATCTCAATTTTCAATTGGTTATAGCATAGAAAATAAGAATTTTCATGAAAAGTATACATCGCCTTTTTTCCTTAAATTTAATACTCTCTGTCAGATCCAGTAGATCGTTTTCCAGAAGTGATGCGAGCCTCCTCCAAATAAAAACAACAGCTTAACGTGTTTAATTTTGATGTACTTAACAGCATATTGCAAAAGATTTCGTATCCATATATAGAAAAAAACTGGATAGCGAGGTTTTGCTATTTTCGAGTGTAACGACACTACATTAATTCCTCTATAATTAAAGTAGGTGTTATTTAAGCATTTTCTGTTTTTGCTTCTTTTTCGGTATTTAATAGTTTCTCTTCTTGCGCTTTCATTTCCTCTTTCTTTTTGTCTTCTCTTTTGTCCTTTTGGTGTTCGAAGTAGAGCCAGCTAAAAAACATGCAATTAAAGTTAAAGTATAAATAAAACGAAATATTTACGATGTGTTCATAAAAATATGGGGAAGTAAATTAGAAGCATTAGGATTTCACTTCGAAGATAATTTAAGTGAGCTGAAATTTGGTGTATAACTTCGCTTAGTGATTATGAATAAACTACTCATCGATTGACTTCGAGAGCATGCCATTGTTTGACAATGCATGAATGGGTTAAGCAATCAATTTTTTTCGGATATCTTTTTACATATTGATTTTAGAACTAAAACACATACAAACATGAAGTTCCGAAAACTTTAGAAAAAGGTATCTTGAGATTTCTTCGTACAACCAATCGGTTTGAGTTGAGGCGGCAGTGGAGCCGATATCTTTGCATATATGTTTCAATAACATCATTCTTTTGGCCATAACACTACTTTTTTCGGAACTTGCATCAGGAGTACCCTTATAAGTTTATTTATTCAATTTCACAATCAATAATTATTCCATACTTAAATCTCAAACATTTTTTTTAATTGGATTTAAGTAGATATGCAAAGCGGGTTCTGGTTCACTCAATAGAGGAACATTGGAGTCCTTAGTGACTTCATGAACATATGTCCATCAGGATATAAAATATACTTTAACGACCTATAAACAGGTTTTTAACAGGTCCGTACAGTTTTCCAACAGGTTTGTACGAATATTAAACAGGTCTTAAAAAGCTATAAACAGGTTTCAAGTAGGTCTTAAACAGATGTAAACAGGTTTTAAACCGATATAAAGAGGTCTTAAATCACAAAGACTCTTGATGGACACATGCCATCCAATTCATGACTCATGAAGAGCCCCCAGTGTTTCTCTACTGAGTGAGCCAGAACCCGCTTTGCCTATCTACTATAGCATATGTCCATCAGGATATAAAACAGATTTTAAAGAGTTATAAACAGGTTTTAAACAGGTCCGTACTGTTTTCTAACAGGTTTGTACGAATATTAAACTGGTCTTAAACAGCTATAAACAGATTTCAAATAGGTCTTAAACAGATATAAACAGGTCTGAAATTACAAAGATTACTGATGGACACATGCCATCCAGTTCATGACGTCATGAAGAGCCCCCAGTGTTCCTCCACTGAGTGAGCCAGAACCCGCTTTGCCTATCTACTGGTTTATGTTCGAATTTTCCTATAGCGGCTTAAATCCGCCGCTGATACCCACATAAGTGTACTCTTGAAGGATCATTTCTATTTCTTCCCATGGTTCAGGTCTCAAACTGTAACATTGGTTAATGCTGCAGTATTTGCCTTAAGCTTAATTTTCAGCGCGAGGAAAAACAACAAATGGTTATGTAAAACAAAGTGCTTAAGGTTAATCAAAACAATGTGGCCACTCGGTACAGGGTAATTCATTATATTTATTTAGTCATTTAAAACATCGTAGGGTGCAAAAAATTGCACTGTTCTGATTTTTTGGGATATTGTTAGGATAGATACCAGTACTGTAAAACCAAGTTTGCAGCTTCGAAAGACCTGTGCTAACTGCGTGGTACTCGAAAAACCTTGAAATTTTCGGGTTTTTCCAGTTTTTGGCTTATAACTTCGAAAAGATGCATCACACATTTTAAAGTAGATAAAATTTGCTAAAATTTGAGCGTAACTGCAGCTCCATAGGTACAATAGGTCCCGAGATACATCGCTTTAAAAATTGACCATTTTTTCCAAAAAGTTCGAAATTGCAGTTTTAGCCGTCTTCCGAGCAGGATATCGGCTAAAACACTCATTTTACGAGGAAAGCCATAGGAATTGAAGTTGTGGAGCAGTTATTTTTCTTTAATGTAAGCATAAGCGGAACCCTGTAGGGCCAATAGTTCCCTTGTTATCTGGAAAGAAAGAAAAATTGTCCCAATGTAAATTATTGTTATTTATGTTGCACAGTTATCTATAGAATGTTATAAAAATGACATATTTATAAATTTGATTTGTTTATTGTATCACACTACATATTTGTATGAGTCGTAGTTGTGAAATAACCTAGTCCTCATCTTTCGGGTAGGTACCTATCAACTACGGCTGAAAACTAGTTTTTAAAAATAGAGGATTTTTTTTTATATAAACATAAATAGTATATTGGTATTGAGTATAAAATAAGCGGTACCTGTGCATTATACTTTTTTAACATAACGGGTTTATACTCAATACCATTTACGTTAATTAAAAAAGTCCTATACAAAGCTAAAAATTAAAAAACTAAAAAGAAATGTTAAGTTTACAATCGTCGGGAGCAAAGAGGTGAGGTGGAAGGGGCCCAACGTTCTTGACTCTCAGACCTGTTCTCAGTCATTTTCGTGAATTCCACCTCTATCCTCCCCGGCCGCTATCTACAATTTAGTACGCAATAACGCAATTTACGTAGCGTTCCGATAGTCAGTACAATTGTAGCGTTTGTAGTACTTTGGAAAGTGATGCAGTACGTTAGTATAGTTCAAGTAGGAATAAACTGAGACAGAAAAAACATGACAAAAACTTTACGACCTCATTAAAATACCATTACTCTTTGTGCTACCTCGACCGACCCTCGACCGCAAAACCTTTCGCTCGTTTTTAATGTGCGGCGAGTCGTTTGATAGTTTGATGTTAGGCATACCGCCGGTGACCCGCGGCGATAATAATGATGTCAGGAAGTCCTTACTTGGACTACACCGCTGACTATTTTAGTACAAATTTAAAAATAAATTACCAGGTGTATACGGTCTAAAAATTTTACGCAAAGTGTGACATTATTTCACAGAGACATTTATTTTTTGATGTCTGTGTATTTTTTACGTTCATTGGTATTGCTGGTTGCCAACATGTTTGCTTAATCCACGCCTCCATGTTTTTGACACTCGCAGTACACGCCTTAGACCATGCAATGTGCCGCTTTTAGAGCGTAAGCGGCACATTGAATGGTCTAATGTACTCGCACATGTAAGTACAGGAGTGGTTATTGAGGGAGTAATCAATTTTTTGCGTATAGTTAACGAAATGTAAAATGGACTAGGTCAACCTAGGTTTTCCTATCTAATGAAACTATTAAAAGTTTTTCTATCACCGCCCCATTCTTCAGCAGCTTCTCTCAGCTGTCATTGATGAAGAAAAAGTGAGAAACAAATAAAAATTTACTCGATGGTCCTTGTTATTGCAAGAATATGCATTTAAAATTGAACACTGTACAGGCAAAGAAAATATATTGGCAGATTTTCTCAGCAGTAATCCACAAAATCAGATGTCGAGACCGAAGAGGAAGAGGAAATAATGTTCTTACCAAATTAGAAGTATTACTATATTACTATTTTAATAACATGGCTAGAATTGTAGGCAAATATATAAACGAATCTCTCCTATGACAATCAATCAAAGCACGACAAGTTCAACCCCCGAGCTCCACTTAGAAGTCATGCACCACAGAATGCATTCGAAACTTTAAGCGTCGACGTACTTGGACCGCTGCAGAGGACCAAAGACGCTGAAAATCGAGATATGATTATCGTCGAACACCTATTTAGTAAGCGGATAGAGGCAAAATCATATATTCAGGTCGATGGCAGAACGACCGCCAAATTTATAGACGAGGAAATAGTTGCGAGATTCAGAGTTCCTCGAGTCATAATTTCAGACAACGGAGGTTATTTCAATTCTGGATGGTATATAACGTACTGTGAAAGAAATGGCATCGAAAGATATCTCATTCCTGCTTATCATCAGCAATCAAACTCTGTGGAACGGAGGATTCAGGAATTTAAGAAAATTTTAAAAACTTTATTATATAAAAAGCCGAGCGACATATCGTTATGTGCATCAGATGACATACATCTTTAGAAACTGCAAAAATGCAGCTACAGCATGATAGTATTAGGCTATGAACCAGCGAATGCGAATGGGATTTATATGCATGGAGACAAGAAAGAGCTAAGCAACAAACACTTCCACGATATGAAATGGTAAAGGAGGCCCGTCAAGCTCAATTAAATTATAAGGAAAAGTACGGGCTACAAGAGGCCGTCACTCCACTTGTGTTTAAAGTAGGAGACAAAGTCATGGGTAAGACAGTTAGAAGACGACGTAGATGACCCTTCATCACTAGTATCAAGTAGTAGATCTAATCCGACAACAGAGAAGTCGCCGGAGCCCCAAGTAGAATTGTCTGACGAACCTGGGCCTTCCAAATGAACATGACTGTCTCGCTAAATGCGTAAAGGTAAGTCTTAATATTGCGTACTTATTTACATTGTGTTGTCTAATTCTGTCGCAGGAGTCAGTCGAGCTCCCGCCATCATTTCACGTTCAACATTTCACGTCCCAGTACCCCAAACTATCAAAATAATTTTTATACAATTTTGATAAATCTATAACTTATTATTAATTTTACTCAACTTCATTTTGCATTATATAAACCACTTTCCACAGAGTTATGTCTTTCTTATCCTTTATAAAAGTCCTGCAATTCGTTAGGCTCCATTTCTTGAAAAATACAATTTCCTTAATTTTTCATTCTTTCCAGATAACAAGGGAACTATTGGCCCTACAGGGTTCCACTTATGCTTAAATTAAAGAAAGATAACTGCTCCATAACTTCAATTTCCATGACTTTCCTCGTAAGATGAGTGTCTTAGCCGATGTCCTTCTCGGAAGACGGCTAAAACTGTAATTTCGAATTTTTTGAAAAAAATGGCCAATTTTTGAAGCGGTGTATCTCGGGACCTATTCGACCTATGGAGCTGCGGTTACGCTCACATTTTAGCAAAAAAAAGTTTCGAATAAAAGTTGTAGGGCTGTAACTGAACCCCGTTAATAAGTTAATGGAAGCACAGTGGCGTGTAAAAATTGAGGGTACAAGTAGTAGTAATATATATTTTAAAATAGAATTGGTACCTTATGTATTGCTGAATTTTTGAATTACTTATATATAACTCTAAAACGGTTAAAGACGGGGCTGTCATATTATGTCATATTTTTGAAATCAGAAAAAAAGAGTAATTCAAAAATAACAATACAGGGGCGTATAAAAATATCATTGCTTATTGTACCTCTCAATTACTGCACGCCACTGTACTTCCGTTAACTTATTAACGGGTTTCAGTTACAGCCCTGCAACCTTTATTAGAGACTTTTTTTTCTATCTCCAATAATAACGATAATAAAGGGTGGCCTAAATATAATGAATAACCCTGCACATTATTAAAAACTATAAACTAAACGAAGGTTGTACAGATTCAGCTCACTTGGACATTCTTCGAAAAATTGGCCTTCGATTACATATATTAAAACCAACTTACGTTTTTTATTTTTCGTAAAAATTACTAATTAAAAATTAATACAACATAAATTAACAATTTATTTCGTGGTATAATGATACCTAATAGTAATACTCACATAAATATAAGTATAGCAGGTGCCGTTAATATACCCCCGACAAGGAAAAACGCTCCTGGGAATGTGTCGATAGTTTTGGCGTAAATTTTACTGTAAAGTGGCCCATATATTAATGGTATAATAGCTTCGGCTACTCCAAAAAGAGAATTTATTTGGCCTAATTCATTGGAAGGTACAAGTTTGGAAACTATCGACCTCATTGCAATAAATGAGGTACCGTTTAACATTTCTGCTACAGCACCTACAAAATAACATTGTAATATGTAATAAACTCATAAATGTCACAAATATAGAAAATAATGAAATGGTAGGCTACTTTGAAACATGAATAATTATATTATTGTTTCTTTTTTATTAAAATATATCCAACTATCCTTCTTTTTATTATTACTGAACTCCGCTAATCTTTCATTCTTTCTTTTGTTTGTATTTTGCAGATAGAGCGGTACATACGAAGCTCCCTGTGCATTTGAACCTTAAATGTGGCATATGACATATGAAAGTGCAAAATGAAGGATTATTGTGTACTAGTCGGACACCAGAAATAGTTGTAATTATCCAACTACATAGAAATTGAACAAGAGAAATATTATTGAACTGACATCATGCATCTACAAAATACCTAGTCGTTATCATTGATGAACATCCCAACTGGCAGAGCTACATTCTAGAACTGGAATCGCCTACCTTAAGGGGTTAAAAAATAGTAAGCTAGAATACTCTTTTTGTTGCTTATTATGAAAATTATTATTACAGTATGAAATAAATTATAATTTTTTGTGGCGCTCCACAAACTCAGTGTATTTTAACATACAAAAAAGGGCAATAAGTCAAATGCATGTTTTCAAAGCGGAGGATATAGGCATAGAAGAAGCTGTATATGATGAAATGGACGCTATTGATTATTTGATACCGGACATACCAGGAGAAGGTGATGCTGAATCAAATACTGAAGGAGATATGACTTAGAAAAGGAAAAATTGTCAGCAATTGAAGATGGAAACGAGAAACCGAAATTTTTTATACATTTTTTGATGAAATACGGATTAAGCCTACTGAGGAAATCATGTAAAAAAATGCGCTTTTCATTCTGGTGAAGAATTTAATGCATCGTTGTTATTGTATGTAAGTAAGTAAGTAAGTAAGTAAGTAAGTAAGTAAGTAAGTAAGTAAGTAAGTAAGTAAGTAAGTAAGTAAGTAAGTAAGTAAGTAAGTAATTTTATTCAAAGATAGATTTGAGTATACAATTACATTTTAACAATTTTTTACTTACTACTACATACGGTTGACGATTTGTGAAAGCGATTGTTCGCAGGGGAAAAATGTATAGGAGTTTTGCTTGATTTAAATTCTACAAAATTTCTCAATGTATTCTTGATGCCGCGTATTTTATGTATCAAATTAAGAAAACTGAAACACTATTACTTACCAATATAATAGAAATAAGGTGTTGGGGCAAAAGCAAAGAAAAGTGCTCCTATTATTTTACTACCACTAGATACCATTCCCAATATTGTGTCATCTACTTTGAGGAACTTCGTGAAAAATGCCAGAGAGAATACCGTTCCTTAAAAATTTAATTGGTACTTATATTTCAGGAATAACATTTTCCTTGTTAAGGTTGGGTATAATATTACATGCAGTATTAGAAAAAAAACTGATTAATGAAGACAAACCCTTCACGGTTGTTTAGTAAATTATACAGTGAGGTTCATAAGTAACGGATACATTTATTTTTTACGTAATTTATGATTTTTAAATAAAATACTGAAATATGTGTATGTTTAATTCTAAAATGACATTATTTGAACAGAATTTTCTACCTCTATCTTCACCCCTTGGAGTGACAGCTACCCGTTTTGAAATTATTAAATGTAGTGAGGAGTGTTTTGAGAAATAACGAAAAACCTTATTAATTCTTTTGATTTTTACTTTAGCTCTTTGGTAACCTAACAATTGTATCGCCACACAGTGCAGTGCCGGTTTTACATATAAATTGCCCCTAGTCAATTTTGACCCCCCTCCCCCCTGGAATACGAACAACATTTAAAATTGAAATAAAGTTATGATTATGACAGACTGACTATGTCTTGTATTATAATCTCTATGCTTGCCATCAGTTTATGGGCACTAACCACTAAGATGAAAGGCAAAGGCGCCCCTTGGAGAATGGCGCCCCTGCGCTCGCGCCTGACACAGTGGCTGTCTAGATGATGAGTACTATTATACTAACTTTACAATACACAAAATGTGGTTTATATAATAAAATATGGATCTATTTTAATTTTCTAATTACAAATGGATTTTACAAGGCATAAATTACGGTTTATAATAAAATTTGATCTAATTACTAAGGAATTATGGTTTATGTAACATAAGTGAGGGATTGAAGAGTATTACAATGCATATAATTATTGTTAGAAATGGGTAAGTACGTATGAAAATATAATCTGTAATGAATTTAAATAAATTTTAATAGAAGAGATGAATTAGTTTTAATTTCATCATTTAGTAAACATTCCGATGTTTTAAGTTTATTTCTAACAATTCTAATAAATTGAACTTCTACCCTTTTGGTTCTGTGTGTAGAATTTTAAAGTCTTCATTGAACACATGATCTTCGTGGCATATAATCAGTTTTTTATTGGTGTAACTTTTTTGTGTTCTGATAATCGTTTTTCATAATTTCTATCGGTTTGTCCTATGTACAGCTTGGGACAAGTACCACATTTTAACTCATAAACCGCTGACTTATTTTTAATCGAAGTTATATCTTTCGCATTTGAGGAAACAGATTCTGTTGTGGCACCGTAAGCATTTGTATTTTTTTTCTTTTTGAGTATAATATTTATTATCTATTATCTCTGGGTTGTAACCATTAATGGATGTAACATGTCTTATTATTTTAATTCTTGAATATGGTGTTCATCAAATAAGGGGATGAGATAAGAGTTTATGTATCATGTTATTATCAGCTGCCATTTTTTGTTGCTGACAAGTAGCCGAGGTGTTATGAACTGTTTATTGTATCTGCACGAGACGGTTCATGAAAAATTCAAAAATTAAGTTTATTTTCGACTCTCTTAATGGTTAGGTCTAAAAAGTTAATGGTGTTTTCAGTTTATGTTTCGAGGATGAATTGAAGGTTAACAGAATTTAGAAAGCGAGAGTTCGAGTTTTTCGCCAACTTTGATTGCAATAAGTCGCCACCAGATGGAGTTATCGACAAGTTGTAGACGCCTCTTGTCTGTAATTTGATGACTAGAGGAACAGTGGAATGTTGTTGTGCATTCGCCTATGTCGTACTGATGAGAGCTAACAAGCACTAAATTAATCTACGGCTGGCGATGCACAACAGCTCTGCACTATAGTCCTTTCTTTAGGATTAATCTACCTGCTGAGGGTTTATTGCAATCAGATTTTATTTTGCATTTTTCGATTTAAAGTGTAGTATGTCACAAGTTATACGACATTATTTTCAATTGATTTGGAAACGCACATTGTGCACCTTGATTGGTGGTAATGAATCAATTTCCCTTTCATAGGAAACAGTGGAATACTGGACTTTAGTAGTAGGTATTTTTACTTTACTACACATTTATTATTTTTGTAAATACATTTTAAAAGTTTAAAATTCAATTCCCTTTCAAATGAGGTGCACCCTCATTCCATCTACAAATTTTAAGGGAGCAGCTGTTACCCCAAAGGATTTGAAGGGCGAGATATATATTTTGCCCAAATAATGTCATTTTAGAATTAATTGATGTGTTTTGCTTAAAAATCGTAAAATACGTAGAAAATAAATTTATTCTTTTATATATATTATCTATGGACCCCACCGTATATTTATTCATGTTGCCGTGCTATGTAATGCGTGTTTGTGTTGTGATATATTTTTCAAATTCTGATTACAACATAATCTTTTACTTTATTCATACATGAAGTTTCAATTTGTGTAATACTCACCAAGTGTGTGTGCGACAAATTGAAATGTAGAAAATAAGCTATAATCGATAGAACTCCATCCAAATTTATACCTTACAAAATAATATGCGACATTCATTTCACCTACAATACAAAAATGTTTCAAATATATGTTATATCAGCGTTCCGCATGTACATATTTAATTATTGTTAAGTCCATAATCAGTAAATTCTCACAGTAATATAATACCGTCACTTATAAAATTGTAAACTTGTATCATATTCTTTTTCGTTATCATTGTAACCTGATATTTCAACTGCTTAAAGACACGTATGAGTTTTATGTTACTGTGAGAACTGCAAACACAATTTCAATTTAGTATAATCAACATTATTGTTAATCCAGCATTTTAAATATTATAAATGGGACTGAACAACATCCGCTATTCAGTCTGCATTATATTGTTGAACTGTTCCTCATACGAGATTCACAAGTATTTTAGTAAAGTTAATTTCTACTGTTTCAAAACTCATAAGCTATACGCTTCTAGTTTCAACAAGTAATTCTAATATATATAATATATATATGAAGTGTGTGTTGTTGGGTGTTCTCCCGCGTCAATGGTCGACTCCGCGTCAATGGTCGACTCCTCCAGGAGTCACGGTTGTCTAAACGACGTTTCGGCAGAATCTCATCTGCCATCTTCAGGTTCTCACTGAAAGCTGCCTACTGCTGCTCCTCGTTGCTCGAACTGAACTGACGTTCCCCGCGTTGTGCGGCTCCTTATATATGCTCCAGTCTAGGGCGCGCCTGCGCGTTTGGCTACGTGTTACCAGTCCCCCACCACCTGTGGTAAGCGTGGCGGGCGCCTGAGCCAACCCGACAAGTGACCTCACTGAAACGTCACGCTCCACATGACTTCTCGCCGGTGGTCAGGCATCCTCGTGTCCAATGGGTGCCGCAGAATCCCGTGGTTCTCCTTGATTGGTTCGCGCTCGGCTCTGAGTCCTCGTGATAGGTCCATTTCGGGCAGGTTGCTGTACTTCTTCACTATTTGTCAATACTTGAACATACCTCCTCGTGATTGGTTCGTCCACGGTGGATCGTCGTGTGTTTTCAGTCACGTATTTTCCCACAAGAACGGGCTTCCAGAAACTGGGCAATCTCTGCGTATCATCCCGTTTATTAAGATTTTGTGATCTTTTTTCGATCTCTATGGCCTCTCTGGTAATCCCTTGACCTATAATGCTCGATATTAGCTATTGTTTTGGTGTTGTCGAAGTCTATTTTGTCTCCTGTGGATTTTACATGCTGTGCTAGGGACGATGTTTTCTCCTCTTTTCGTACTGCATTCATATGTTCTTCCTTTCTTACACTAATACGTCTGTTGGTCTGTCCTATGTATGATTTGTTGCAATCTTGGCACGGGATTTCGTATACTCCTTGGTTTTCTAAGGTAGTTTTTGATTTTGGATTACGGAGGACTGCACTAATTTTTCGGTCTGTTTTAAATATTGTTTCTATGTTATGTTTAAGTAGAAGTTTGCCAATTTTATCTGTCGTCCCTTTCACGTAAGGTAGATGTGCCTTTGCCACTGGTTTCTCGGTTTCCTGCTGGGTTTTTTGTCTGTATGGCCCCAGCAACTTCTGTATTGGGTACCTCGAAAATCCATTTTTCATTAGTGCTTTCTGAAGTGAAGACATCTCTTCGTTAATATGGTCGACGTCTGCCAACCTCTGAGAACGTGTCACTAGAGTCTTTACTAATGAATTTAATTGTGCTGGATGGTGATGTGATGCCGCATTTAGATATCTGTCCATGTGAGTGGGTTTTCTCTATACTGTGTAACCTAGTGTCCTATCTGGTTTCTTTTTCACTAATACGTCTAAAAATGGAAGCTTGCCTTCTGTTTCTACCTCCATGGTAAATTTGATCTTATCGTGAATGCTACTCAGGTGGTCTAAGAAACTATTTAGTTGTTCTCTTCCATGAGTCCAGATTACAAATGTGTTGTCCACATATCTCAACCAAAGTTTTGGTTTGAGTGGTGCCGTTTGTATTGCACGAAGTTCTAGGTCCTCCATAAAGAGATTAACGATGACTGGAGATAACGGTGAACCCATCGGTGCTCCTTCCGTTTGCTTGTAGCGCTGGTCATATATATATATATATATATATATATATATATATTGTGTTATTGTACTTCCGGGTGCTCTCCCGTGTCGATGGTCGACACCTCCAGGAGTCACGGTTCTCCGCGTTGTGCGGCTCCTTATATATGCTGTGGTCTAGGGCGCGCCTGCGCGACTGGCAACGTGTTACTGATCCCCTACTACCTGTGGGAGGCGTAGCGGGCGCTTGAGCTAACCCTATAAGTGGCCTCGCTGAGACGTCATGATCCACGTGATATCTCGTTGGTTGATTTATATGAGGGTATATCGAAACTTCTCAACGGCTTATATCCGGAGCGCTCTTAATTTTAAATAACGTTTTGTAAATAAACTATGAGCTGGATACATTTTTTAGGTGTCAGCGATGGAAAAGTATTTTAGGTTTTATTGGAGGGCATACATATGCAAAATTGACACTTGAGAAGGCCCATAATCGAATAAGAATATGTAGTGCACATTTCGATGATCAATGTTTCATGCTTTAAAATATTTTGATGTTGATAATGAAGGTAGCAATTGTTTAGGCATTTTACTAGCCATATCATCGGATTTACTTTAAAAAAGTGAATTTCCTCAAGAAGGAAAAACATGGAAACATTTCCCCATTTTGAAAATACATACAAGTAATTATATAAGTTTAATAACAGAGGAAGGCAATGCACTTATCTATGTTGGTGGATACTTTTACGCTAATGTCTTGTAAAACATTCATGTGACAATTGTTTAGATTATTGCAATATAGCCCATTCAGACAAATCCAAAATATTTTGTGAGTTAAAAGCTTACGAAGGCAGTCACGGACCATTTAGTGGATTGACAGCCCCTCCAAATTTTTTTATTGAATATCTAATATCTTTAAAAAATGTTTTCATATCAAATTTTAATAGTATTTGTATTCAGGATGGCGTAGGAAATAGCATGTTGAAAGAATTTTCTAAGGTTACATTATTTACACACCCATGTCCAAATTTTCCATATAAATATTTGATCTCCTTATATACAAGAGTTAGAATTTATTATACGTTAAAATTTGCAATTAGAGAAATAAAATCACATAATTCTTGTAAAAAAGAAAATCCAAAATTAAAAAATTTATAATATGTTTGTACTTCTACGCCTTTTATTGAAATATAATTAAGATGTTTTTGTGTTTTTATTACTGTTATCTAAATATTTAGATTTATAATGTAGATATCGAATAAGCTGATGTTGTATACAATTTCTGATTTGAACTGTTTAATAAAAAATGCCAATACAAATTTATGTTTTCCCCAGCAATCTTAATGATCGACCCCCGTAGAAGCACCAACTAGTTATCACTATAATTTGACCCTCGTATACAGCAATTCAGCGCGTGTTGACACTAATTTACGACTGGCTGCAAAAAACGGCGGCATTTCCAGCGAGATGAAAGGAGTGAGCCGACTTAATATATTCTTAGACTATGCTGTGAACGCCACGTACAAAAATACAAAAAAATATATATTTCATTTCTTGTATCGATACAATTTTTATATTTTTTATAATAGGCTATTGATTATGTCATAAAAATACAGGGAAAGAAGGAACTAAGACGATCAAGGGTTTTTATTGCATAAATTCAATTGGTCATGTAAGATGAGAAAACCGCGGAGTGCTATTAAATTAAAGGGTGCAAATTGGAGATAGGGGTGAAAATGCAACTTTTTCAGTTTTTTAAATATAATTCGAAATTGGTCTCAAAAAGTTCTTTCGACGAAAATTGACTGAGATATAGTCGCTCAAGCTTAGCCATTTTTTGCGATTTTGTATCACGTTTACCTCGATACTGTTTAAAATCTTATATTTTATAACAAAATGATTTTTATTCAATAAAACGATATATTTCAAGTTAATTTGTTAATAATGAATAATTATTTTCACAAATGTATAAAACTATGATAGTTTTTTAAACAAAGTAACAATAAATTATTCTAAAATATTGCTTTTTCATCCATCTTAAATATGAAGATTTGTAAAAATATACTTGAAATGGATTTAATTTAAAATATATTCATTAATTAGACTATTAATATTTATCAAATATTACTGTAAGATAGTGCAACATTTTCACTGGCCCAATTAACGCCAACGCGTAATGTCGCTAAATCGCTAAACAGCGGTACATATTTTCAAATGCAGTAGTGGAATGGTAAGTAAGCATTTAAACCCTCTTCACTGGAGTTGGAAAAAATCAAAATATAGATTGATAGCTAATTCAACGAATGAACTTCTTGCACCAGAGATTTTGCTCCAAAAATGGCTTGTGGATTTAGCACAGGTTGTCAAGGAAGCTGTGGTTGCAGGAAACTAGGACAAACTTGTTCTATGTTCTGCAAAGAATGTATGGGTGTCAATTGCGACAATATACAAGAGATTGCAGAATAGGATGTCCTTGAAGACGTGGATGAAAATATTGATATTCAATTTGAAAATGTTATTGAAAAGATAGAATGAGATTTTTATAATTTTCAAACCGTTTAATAAAGTATTCTTACCTGAATAAGCTTTATTGAATAAAATTCTCAAATATATAAAAATTATAACATTTTTACTGGAGAAAAAGACAAATCTCTCTAAATGAGATAGATAAAAAAAAACAATATTTAAGAATAATTAATTGTCACATTGTTTAAAAAACCATCACAGTTTTATACATTTGTGAAAATAATAATTCATTATTAACAAATTAACTTGAAATTGATTGTTTCATTAAGTAAAAATCTTTTTGATATAAAAAATAAGATTTAAAACAACATCAAGGTAAACGCGATAGAAAATCGAAAAAATGACTAAGTTTGAACGATCATCCCAAGCAACATATGATGGTTTAATAAACGTTTATTATATGAAATTACGGTTTAAATTTCGTTATAGTATATTTAATCAACGTCTATGAAAAGCGTTTATTTCATAAACGATTTTTCTATGTATATTATAAATGTATTTCTCCGGAAATTTTTTGAGTAACGCAGAATATTTGAGAAATAATTAATCGAGAGTTGAGACCACACTTCCGTCAAATGTTTAAATTGTAAATTGGTGAAATCGACACTACTTGCATTTTTTCAGCCAAGGCGTAAAAATCTGCATGGCTAGCGTAGAAGGCGGCGAGATCAATGACAATAAAATTAGAGGGACGATTCAAGATTAGTTGAATCTTGCTAAAAGCCGCTATAGCTACAACAATAATAATAAATATACTCTATTTTTAGATTTTAGTAGAGTAATGAATATAGTAATGAATAATGAAAGAGTAATAATATTGTGTTTTGTTATCGTTGTCAAACATCCTAGGTCCCCAAGGGTGAAATAGTAAATGATAAAATAGTTTTACGTATTTAGCCAATCCCGCAGAATAGGTAAAGTTTAATATAATATAAAAAAGCTAGTACTAAGAAATGAATATTTTTAAAAAATTACTATCTGCATACATATATACAATTGAATTATTTTTCCTTGATCTCAGTAGTTATATATAGGTAGGAGGTTTAAAATATGTACTTTTAAAAAATTGGAAATCATTATAATATTAAGTTTCGAATTTAAAAACGGGTACATTCTATCTTTTTTATAGTATTGTAGACCGATCAATTCTAAATAATATTGCAAAGGGAAATGTATCGCAAGTCAAAAAAAACTTTAATTATAATTTCCCTGTTATATTTAAAGAAAAAATAATAGCAAAATAAAGCACTTAGAAATTAATTTGTTTCAATGTCATCTTATTATTGTTATGCAGCAATATATATTAACAATTTTATCATAAGTAGCAAATGATTTGACTTGCAAAGTTATTTGAAACCGATTAGTCTATAATACTGTATAACAGAATTTTCCATTTAAATTTTGAAAATTAACGTAATTTTGGTAAAAATAAAGTGGTGGAAACTATTTAATCATTTATTAAATAAGCTCTGTTTATAAAACAATATAAAAAAAGGTCTAAAGAACTTATAGCGTATATTCATTAACAAAGATACAAGGGTGGATTCCCTTTAAAAAATCTCTCGATATTTTCTACCTTTTTATTCTAAATTTTTTGAGAAAAACTAAATTCTTCAGAAAAAGTTGAGATTTTTAAAAGAAAAAAAAATTAAATAAAAACAATTATAATTTACGATTACATCTAATTTCCTTTTAACTATTATAGTTCCCCATCTTTATGAGGCTTTGAAACTTCTATATTTTTAATTTGAAATATGTTCAACTTGCGCGAAGTCAGGCAGTTTGGCATTGCCAAAAAAAGTTTGATAAGCTGAAGCAACGCTATAAAAAATGACTTTCTCAAAAAATTTAAAATAAAAAAAGTTTGTAAATATTAGATTTTCCATACAGGGATACCCTATGTATGTATGAATTGCAATGGATAATAAAGGTTTATTACACGTATACGAGCAACTGGAGAAAAGTTTTTTCATAATCGTGAGAAAAAACTTTACATCATATGTATTATCGACGTATGTCGAATACGTTTATTTGAGGTTCCACATAAAACTATATATCTCGTATATGATGTGACAACAATATAACGTTTTCTTAAGACGTATATATTTAGAATATGATGTACCACATATATACAGTTTTTTAAAAACGTCTATATTTAATATATGATAAGACAAATATATACGTTTGTAGCGCGGACATTCGAACGTTGAATATAGGTTGCAATAAACAATATATATATACCAGTCGTATAAACAAAATCAAAACGTTTATTAAACCATTTGGTGTTGCTTGGGATATCTCAGTCAATTTTCGTCGAAAAAACTTTTTGATACCACCATTTTATAGGAATATTCATCAAGTTTTTTTTTTCTAAACAGGAATGCCTATACCTATCTTTGCTCAAAAAAAAGTTTTAGGCAAACAAAAAAATTGATTTTTTAAACGGTTTTTTGGATACTTTTTGCAAAAAAAAATTATTTTTTTTTCGATGGGAAAATCGATTCTCTACAAAAAGCTTTCTATTAATTATACCTGAATTTTGCTTCGTTTTCATCCCTATCTCCAATTTGCACCCTCTAATTTAATAGCACTCCGTGGTTTTCACATCTTAAATGACCAATTGAACGATTTATGCAATAAAAACGACATAATCAGTAGCCTATAAAAGTACAATTCAAATACAAGGTCTGATAGAATACAAGTTCTTTTAGCTATTTTTTTATGAAAAATAACACCTAAAGAATATATTTATCAAAAAAATTAATATCTAACTTATTAATACATTTTTAACCGTCTTCAAAAAGGAGGAGGTTATGAGTTCGATCCTATTTTATTCTTTCTTATTTTTTTCCCTTGTTTCCTGTCTAGCCATTAAAAAAGTTTCCACATTAGCATTTTCTAGAATTTGGCGGATGCGCTAGGAAAACACAAATAGTTTAGTTTATTTCTCAAAATATACATGATCATCATGTGTGACGGCTTTGCAAACAAAATATTAATAATCTAAATACCCCCCACAGATAAAGGTGACGTTGTGGTAATTATTTTTCTCAATTTAAAAAGAACATTCGACGTTGTCAACAGAGCGAATTTACTAATAAATCCTTATCAGTATATCGTGAGTGTTGGTATAGCATAGCAATGGTATAGCTCCTATCTATATGGTCGGAGTCAACAAACCAAAATAAACAATATTAAGTTTGAATAACTTTTAAATATTAACGGTGTTCCATAAGGTAGCGTTCTAGGACCTGTGCTCCGTATGTTATTCTTTAATGATATATTTGTAATCGATCAGAAGAGTACAAATTCTTTGTAGGCGATATTTATCTAAAGTTGTTGTGAGGTAATTTGATAAAAAATTAATAGCATATTAGAAATAATCAATGCATGGTTTACAACGAATGGATTAGTGATAAATATCAAAACGTTCAAATATATGATAACAGGTTTAAGTTAAAAAATATTGACGATAACGTGTGTAAAATGTAACGGAGAACACCTTGAAAAAGTAATAACTATGAGATATCCAGGGATTATCACAGATAACAAAGTAACATTTAATGACCATATAAACTATATATTATATAAAAAAAATATCAAAACGATTTGAATTGGCCTATCGTGCTAGTAAACATTTAATTTCATATACCAGAAAAATACAGTAATGAATCCAATATACATTGACTGCAGTCAATTCAAAATAGTTTACGCGATTCATTTTAATTGATACACCAGCATAAACACATTGCAACGTAGACTAGACTAGTTTTCGGTGAAAGATAATATAAAGTACAGGACAGTGATATTTTTATCCCAACACCACAATAATTTGCTACCAACATATCTACAAGAAAATATAAAACGTAAAGACGTGAATAATTGTAACACAAGGCAAAGAAATCATATGAATACTAACTTTCTAACTTAATGAAAGGTGCCAGAACGTAGTGGTGTCCTAGGAAATGAAAAGGCCAACGAAATTGCCAAAACAAGGATCGGCTATAGAATTTCTTGACTCAGAACCGGCCCTCGCAGTGTTAATGGGCAGTGCAAGGAGGTACATAACAGACTGGGTCAAGAAAGAGCATACCAGATACTGGCAAAACATGCCAGGACTCAGATACGGTGAGACTTTCATGTTCAAACCGTGTACAAAATAAACTCAGCAACTGCTTATGTTAAGCAGAAATCAGTTGAGAATAGTAACAGGGTTACTCACAGGGCATGCACCTGTGAAAGAACACCTGCATAAAATGGGACTGTATGAGGGCAACTTTAACTGCAGACTCTGCGGAGAGGTGCCTGAAATAGTAAGCCATATACTCTGTCAATGCGAGGTGCTGAATCGCAAGTAGCAAAATATTTTTGAGGCCACAAAAGTGAACCGAAAAACACTAGAACATCTGCCGGTGATAAAACTGTTCCGGCTAGTTAGCAATACAGGGATCACAGAAACAGGGAGCGGCACAATAAGCCAACTGTGGCTGCAGTGCCAACTGGAACCGACCTCGGTATACGGCCCTGAATGCTACGAAACGAAAAACTTAATGAAAACAAAATCTTCCATATACGGCAAAGATATGGCTGAATTTAACAAATTATCAGAATTTATAAAGCAAGCTAAGATTGTCTTTCTGTTTTAAGAATATCTATATATATTCATAAACAAACAATTTCCTCTAATTCGTCAGGTTTATTAAACATTAGATTATTACATTGTACTATAATAAGTAAATAAATATTCTAAATTGCATAATAGAAATATATTATTAACTGCATTTATGTAATGCTGTTGTCGAGATAAATATTGTTTATCATTATTACTATCTGCTTGCTGTGTAAAAAACTATTTGACGGATAAACGTAATATTTGAAATAAAGAGACCACCCCTATTGCGCTAAACACCGAAGGTGTTGGATTGTGATTTTTTGGTTGGAAACTCAGGAGACAGATCTCTCTCTGCAAAAAACAGCTATTCAGCTTTTTCTTAGTATATTTACTGAACCATAATAAATAAATACAGTGAATGTTTTCCCATATAATGGGCGCTGGACCGTCAAAAATCAAAGTTACCAAAAAAATTTATTAGGCAAAGTTGTAGAGAATATTATTATGTACAAACTGGGAAAAGAAAATTAAAAAAAATAATAATAATAAGAAACCACCCCTATTGCAACACCCTAGAAGGGGTGTGGACTGTGACTTTTTGGTCAGATACTCGGAAGAAACCCCTCCATCGACTCTGAAAAAATCAGCTCGGCGGAACAAATTTGTTTGAAAAATGATATCTTTATTGGACTAGTAGTAGTATATAGAAGATGAACAACCAAAAAAATATATGAAAAAGATGTAACAGAGGACAGTCAATATAGTCGTTAACGTGATTGCAAAACCATGGGGTGGTCACTGGTCATCCTAAAAGATGTCTAAGAAACAACAGAGGAAATATTTATTTTTGTACCAAGCAAGAACATTTCCTATTTAGTATCTTTTTTGTACGATGGGTCCTAAAAGTAACATTTTCCTCCCTAAAGTATAGTTAAATGATTTACTCGAAATGACGAGAGATCAGGCCCGGAGGCATAAAAGTACTATTTGATTCCCTAAATAGGTCGTTAAAGTTATTTTGCGCCTGATAAATTTTTAGAAAAATAAAATACAGAACGGTCACCCAAGGGAAGAGGGAAAGGAAAAAATAAACGGTGATAAGGAGGGAAGATTTGTGTGAATACTTTTACAATTATTTTCCCTATTTTAACTTATCTCACAAAATCTGACACACCCTTATTCTATATAGTCTAATGGCGTAAATTTATGCCTATGTCCGACGAGATAGTACAAAACCGAATTTGAATTGTTTACAATGCCAGGAATAAGAATAACAAATTCCGGAAAAATGATCAATGTAAAATTATTATTTCTAATTTTCAGTTTTTCAAAGACTGCTTATTGTTATTGAAGATAACGACAGTGATTTTTGGGGAACAAAACAGAGAAAAATATTTACATAATCCTTGAATTACTATAAATAAGCTTTACAAATTCTATTACCAGATAATAAGATATATGTTTAAACAAGGAATATTTCAAAATGAACTAATATCACCTGGAAGATTAACTTTACAAACACTTAATATATTTTAATATTACCCAAAATGTATTTGTGCAAATTACTTTTACAGCATCTTAAAAAAATATTTATATACCTCTAAAAATATTAAGGAAAAGTCGTTCAACATAATAAGTATTAATGTAGATAAAAGATAAATGTATTTAGTTCTTATTATGCTAAGCGATACTTGCCACTTATCCTAAAAACTTGCCCACTTATTATTAAATTTTAAAATGGCATAAAATTCTGAGTTGTCCTGTTAGTTACAGTTATTTGAATGGTGGATGAACTAAATTTATCAGATGAAATTTTTAATAAATAAGCCTCGTTTTTAATTGTATTACTTGGTCAAGCATTCGTCGACATTCTCATATGTGACACCTGTCGTTTTGTACGTCTGACATTAGTAGCTACCTGTCATTTTTCTGAAATTAAAATTAAATTCTTTGGGATCTGGCTGTAACGTTTACATCAACTTTGTGCCCTAGACTTGGACTCTATTTGGTTACCTGTTCAGACTTTGCTTTTTGTCGACGGTTTGGTATTTCTTTGGATTTATTGGAACTTGTTGAGTACAAAGATCATTCTGTGAAAACTTCTATCTACAAGGTAATTCTCACCGACCCATAAACAAAAATTCAATCGCTTCTCATCATTCCCATTTTCAAATGTATATCTGAACCTTTTGGCTTAAACGGTCGAAATTTGTTTTTCATATAAATTCTCTGCAAATGGCTTTTGCTTACTTCCAGTCTTTGTGAGCGTTTCCGTAAAGATAATTTCAGATTGTCTATGATTGAATTTATTACCAAAAGTGTTCCGCATCGTCTTCATTATACTTTTTCTTGGGTTTTTTGACATCCACTACAGATCCAGTTTCATTAAATTTGTTTACAAGTTTACGCAATGATTGTCGGGATACCGCTAGGTTGAGAAACTTTTCGTGGAAAAGATCAATTGCATATCGATAAGAGACATTTAGTCAAATAAATTCATTGTTGTTTAGTAAACATTTTGTAAATAATCAAAAGAATAATAATAAATGCAGATGTAAGATAGTAATATTCTACACAATGACGTTTGTTAGTTCAATATTATCAACAGCATACTCTGTTTCTTAATTTGAATTCTTATTCATATTAATAAATTTAACGTAAAAAGATAAACACGCCAAAAACATACAAGTTAAAATTTCGATTTCAAAATTTGTATTTGGGCTTTATTTTGGATTATAAATGACTTTGTTTTATACAAAATAATAAATAAAGGCACTTTTCTCTTGATGCATTTTGATGCTCTCTTAATTAATTAACACCCGATACATCTGATCTAAGATTTCTATATGGTAAGTTCATTTGATTTTTAGACGCAAAATCAAAAATAGATATGTTTTTGCTCTTGTCAACTCCATCAGGGGACACACTGTATACAGGGTGAACCATTAATAATAGGCCATAGTTCAGGGATAGATTCTTTGGACCAAAATATGGGGATATAACCAAATATGCTTTAGTAAAAGTTGCTGTGGAAAAAGATACAGGGTGTCAAAGTTCAAATTATTTTTTAGTTTTTTTGCAATAACTCAACAGCTTCTTGACTGATCTTCGCCAAATTTGCTAGAGGAACTTTTTTGATTCTAAGCAAGAATAATTTATGTATTAAATCACGTTAGGTCATAGAGGGTGCCGCAGGACCTGTATTTGATGATGAATTTTTCTCATATTTTTCTTTTAACGGAACATTGTGGTACTTCTGACCAGAAAATCCGATGTGAGCATCATTTCCACGTATAAAAGGTACACTTTGTAGAACTTGATAACTCCAACCGTTTTCGAGGAAAGTGCCGTTAAACATTTCAATAATTTTTTGAAAGACAAATTCAAATTTAATGAAGCAAAGTGTATTTATAGAAAAGTGTACTGTGGTTACGTTTTAGTTCTGTCATTTACGTCACTTAATCATGGTATTTTGTTCTTGTGTTCCTCTAGCTAATTTCTTTAACTTCTTTATTTACAATGTCTAGACATAATAATTTTTCAAATAGGGAAATGAGGGATATGATATGCGTTTACGCACAAAATAATTTTAGCGGACGTGCTGCAGCGAGGAGATACTCATTGCAATATCCAAATAGAATACAGCCAGACTATAAGATTTTCAAAGATCTGTTTCGTCGTATGGGAGAAACGGGTTCATTTCGCCATAAAAAAGAATGTAGGACGATCGAAACGAATTACTCCAGATCAAGAACTAGAAATTTTAGTTCGTGTGGATGAAGATCCTCATGTCAGCTCAAGTCGTTTAGCAGCGACAACAGGGGTAAGTAAACAATCTGTCCTAAGAGCCTTACGTAAAGAACGCTTCTACCCTACACATATCATCTTACTACTGTACAAAACTTAATTCGACGGGGGGTTGTCTAATTTCTGTGGTGTTTATTTATTTTGACACCCTGTATCTACAGCAATATTTTACTAAGGCATATTTGCTTATATCCTCATCCTGAACTATGCCCCATTATTAATGGTCCACTCTGTATTAAGTAAAAATAATAATCATGTTATTTAGTAATTCTTTCAAAATACCATTCAACTTTTTGTAAAAATTGCATCTTTTTAATTATTTTTTTAAAGGGAAGGTAGTTTATTTTTGCAATTTTTTTTCATCCTGTTTTAGTGGCCTCTACTATAAATTATTGTTTATCCTTATCACCAGCGCATTCGGCAAATATTCGAATATAATTGATTATAACAATTTTTTATTTTTATATAGTTTCTACTTAAATTATCTAGAAGAAGTCTGCATCGGAGCGCCGCAAAAGCTTCCTCCTTTAAACAAGAAATTAATCGCCCAAATAGGTCCAGGCATCACAAAATTATGCGCTACTGTAACAGTATGTCAGTCATGCAATTCATTTGTTTGAATTTGAAGCAAGACATTTCGAATTGCAGAATGAATTATTGAAAATTTAATTTCTTTAGTCCACTTTAAGATCGATGTTAAGACATTTATCGATTTGAATGAAGAGTACATAAACATTTTCCTTCCCTCTAAAATGGCGACAGCAAAATTGTAGGTAAAGTGCCAACTATGGCGGTATGATAATGAACCAATTTAATATTATTATGAGAAAACTTATTGCACTTAATGTGTACGGCAAATATGAACTTGAATGGTATAGAATTAAATGAATTATGTAAAAAATACTTTAAATAGCTATAACTCTGTTAGTATAGAGACTCTTTTTCTTAAGGGAACTACTATTTCGCAATTCTTAAAGTATAGTCGTCTCCAAAAGTTTTTATGTATTTTCCAAATATCCTGTATGCATATATACATACGGTTGTGTGAGCAAAAAAAAAATAGGACAAGTCTTATAGCGTTATTTTGCTAAAATCTAGTTATGTAAGTACATCTAACTTTAATTTTTATGACATTGTCAGTTAGTTGTCAAAATTTATTGCAAGTGTGCAAAAAACTAATATGCCTCATATAAGCGATTTAGTTAAATCTGGAGTTATTGCTAAAGCAGAAGATGGATGGCCAATGAGACAAATTGCACTGCGTTATAATATTGACAAAAATTTGGTGTGTAACATTTTAAGAAAGTGGAGAATAAACGGATGATTAGTAGAAATCCTGGATCAGGGCCACGAAGGATATCAACTCAACAACAAGATTTGCAATTGGTAAATGCTTTAGTAGAAAATCCATATTACTCAGTTACTCAGGCTGCTGAAGAAACGAATTTTCCTGGATCGAGTAGTACTGGTCGCCGGCTATTAAGAGAATCGGAGTTACGCTGTCATGCAACAGCACAGAAATACTTACTTAAAGCTGAACATAAAGAAGCTCGAGTAGGATTTGCGCTTGAATTTTTAGTGCATGATGTAAATTTTTGGAACAATGTAAACTTTACAGACGAAAAAACTTTCAGGCAACACACAGCGGTCGCACTCGTTTTTACCGCCCTCCGAATACTCGATTCGATGAGAAATATATATCTAACAATGATAAAAGTGGTAGATTTTCCGTCAATATGTGGGCTTGGAAATCGGCACGTGGTCCTGGCGTTTTGTGGCATACTGAGGAACGATTTAATAGTGAAACGTATATTAAGATTTTAGATAATATTATGCTCCCTTCTGTGTCACAATTATTTCTTAATAATGAGTTCATATTTCAAGAAGAAAATTGTTCCGTTAATACTGCTCATACCGTAACTAACTGGTTTCAAGATAACAACATCAATGTTTTTAACTGGCCCAGCCATAGTCCAGATCTTAACCCTGTGGAAGAAATATGGGGATTACTCGTAAGAAGTATCCAAAAACGAAATGTGAGACCACGGAATGTCGAAGAATTACTGGAAATAGTAAATAATGCATGAGAAAATATTATTACTAATGATTATTGTATACGGTTATTTAATTCTATGCCAAACGGACTTATAGAAGTTATAAATAGAAATGGTGTAATAACAAAATATTAATAGTTAAGTTTCTTGTTAAGTAGAATATCCTTTGTCCTTTGATCCATGATTTCTACTAATCGTACCGTACCATCCATCATTTACTATAGCAATAACTACATTAAAATAAAAAATAAATTAAAAGTGATACTTGTGTCATTTCGGCTACTCATTACATATTCAAATAGAGACAGATTTACAAAAGATGTTGTCTTATTTTTTTCTGCTCGTACAATTAAATAGAGAACCTCTTCCTTTTTTGAAGACTGTCAAAAGCGAATTACCCCATCTGATTCAAAATGAAAAATTAATTGAATGTCCAAGATTTTATCTATATATCTTTTACTGTCTTCAAATAATAAAACAAGAACAAATTCAGCTGTAGTGTAGTTCAGTTGTATTAATATCTTTATGTCAGAAAATAAATGTCAAAAACACAGATTCAACATTAGAACCTTTCTTACGTGTATTATTTCTGGGAAAGTTGTATATTAGAACAACTTGCACTTACCATGCATAGGGCCGATGACAACCATAACTAAAATCATAATTACACACACTCTCGTCCTCCTGTTGTGTTCGCCGGTTTTGAATGCAACTTTTAACGTGTCTGTTACATGTTTTATGTCGAAAAAATCTAAAAGGAAATTCTTCTTTTTCTCCGTAGGTTCTTTTACGGTAATACCCTTTTCCGCTTCAATTTCGTGAATGTCCTTTACAAAACATAATCCGTAGAAAATTCCACTAAAATACATAACCAAAGATAACGAGTAAACTCCATAGAAGCCGATTTTTTCATATAATATCCCACTTAGGGATATTCCAATGCATATACCAACGTTCAGTAACATATTAACTGCTCCTATTCGTACCGTCCTTGTTTTTTCGGATGTTACTGAGCTGATGTAGGTAAAAATTCCCATAAACATAGCAAACCAGCCACCGGTTAAAGCTGGTGGTAAAGCCTCAGATATTATATTTACTTCTAAGGGTAATTGATAAAAATAGTATGTACAAATTAAAAAACATATGCACGTTGTTATTTCTCCTAACACAGGATTTAATATACACGGTTTCCTTCTTTTATGCCTGTCGCTCCAAGATCCAAGGAAAAGTAACAATAAAGAAGGTATAATACTTTGAATAATATTCTTCCATATCGCCATATTGGCGCCTAATTTTTGAACAGCCTCTACACTCTCTTTGTAACCTGGATAAGATTCATTTCTAGCAGATAGGGCGTCACAAATATCATCAGCTAAACGTAAGTTTACTCTACAACCTTTTTCCAGAGTCAAATTCTGTGTGGTAATACTTGCCATTACGCTGGGCAAAACGTAGCAGAACATAATCGGTTCTACTGTTATGTTCGTGAATACTATCTTTGCTTTGGCACATAGTGACAATTTTTTTTCTTCTGTTGATTTATCTTCTTCCATCACTATGGACTGCAGCCCAGCCTCCATGCTTATCGATTTTTCCAAAGACATCTTATAAATGTTTCTCTGCAACCTAGAAAATTTGTAGATTTAAAGTTATGCTGAAGAATATTCTATTAAAATAACTCCATTTTAAACTCAAAAAAAAGTGTTTTGGTTAGATATGTTGACAGTACTTTATAAACGCAGTACTTTTATTGGATATTTATAATGACTGTGTAGAATTATATAAATTACTGTACTGGTCCTGATTGAAAATGTATAATAATATATACTACTCTAACTAGTTCAATTATTATTTTGTTAAAGATAGAACACGAACCTAAAATAAGTGATAACATGTTTATTTATAGTCATTACCATAGTGCAGGTGGGTCAAAATTAGTAATGATTTCTTTTGATGTCATTCTTGTTAGCTATGCTATTAGTGAAAAACAATGTATACAGTTATTAACAATTTTAACAGATTGTCACTGTTGTACGTTGCGTTGCCGAGTTCTAAGACGAGTTTTATAGAGTAATTATGGTGTACACCAATAATAACAAATTTGATATGATTGGCATTTTGATGCTGAGATGGCAGTCACGGTTTACGGAGATGGATTTCCAGATGCTCCGTAGCCAAATCGGACTATGTTTAGGAAGTTAGTTCAAAATCTGAAAACGCACAGTTCATTTTCAAAAAAAGTAGAAAGGCGAGGGCATTTTGCGGATAAGTAATGTAAGAAAAGTTAATAGAGTATTGATTTATATTAACCAAAAGGACGAAACCTCTTTGAGACAAATTCAGAAAAACTGTCGCATAAAAAAAGACAGTGCAAGAGAAATATTTAAAAAAAAAAACGGATTTCGATGCTACAAAATGAGGAAAGTTCAACATTAATGAAGGAGATAAGCCGAGGAGAGTAAGATTTTGTAGATGGTAGTTAAATAGAAAAAGAAATGATCCGCTGATATGTGGCAAAATTGTTTGGTAGGACGAATTAAATTTTTCTAATAATAAATTATTCAATAGAAATATGCTTTATAAATGGATACGAGAAAACACACATTGGTGCAGAGAGACTGCTTTCCAAGAAAGATGTTCTACGAATATTTGGGAGGGTCTTTTAGAGAATAAAGTAATTGGACCTTATTTTTATGATGGCAAATTAACCGTTCGTAGATACCTTAATTTCCTACAAAACAAATTTCGAGATTTTTTTTATGATTTGACAGCGGAGAAAGATTAAATTATTCATCTATTCAACAACATGGGGCTCCACCTCACATTACTGTAATATAAACAAATTATTTAAATCAAGTTATGCCAAATAGCTGGATAGGCGCCTTTGGAGCCATTCTAGCTCGATTAGCAGATACTCCCTTGGATTTTTTCGTCTGGGGTTATATTAAAGACAAGGTATTTCAAACAGCCCCTGAAGATATTGAAAACATCAAAACCAGAATTAGAAACGCGTGTGAGGCAGTTACTCCTGAAATGCTCCAAAATATAATTCGTGAGATGTATTAGAATGCATGGTGCAGAATGCATGGTGCACAATTTGAGCATTTGTAGTTACAAAAATAAATATACACATTTTCTTTTCAGTTTGGTAATAGGTAGTACTGTTATACATAGTTTTTCGTTTTTTTGGATGTTCATTTTGTACTTGTATATTTATTTATGAAATATTTGTTTGTTTATATTAAATTGTAATAAATAATTACTGAATTATAATCATTATAAAGTGAATTTTACTATTATGGCATAGCTGATTTTCATAATTCGATGATATAAATTGTCGTTTTCGTAAAATATTAAATATGACACTATCAATTAAAATTTTTGTGACGTGTTTTATATCGTCGGAAAGAGAAAAAATAAACGGAATTAATGGTATCATGGCTTACTTTGAGATTTGTTCTTTTCATTTTGCGCATGTCGAAGCCAACTGCGTTTTTCGAATTTTAAAAATAGACAGACGGTATGCAAGATCATAAAGGTTCTATGACCATTTCCATCATCTTGTGTTTAGGGATCGAATAGGTAGGAATTAATTTAGATTTTTTGTACATTTTCAATAGCAGATTTTTGGTTACTATAGAATGGATTCCAAATAAGCGAAGCGTTAAAAAATAACTTTTACTGCTCGCGTATCGAAAATTTTGACAGCTTTTAATAATAAAGTCCAACATGCATAATGAGGATGATACAGATTGACTAATGTGACCGTTAAATGTGGTGTTAAAAATTACGCCGAGGTGTTTTATGACTTCACATCGATTTAAATTTATTGAATTTATTTTACATGTGAATTCGTTTGGTTGTTTTTTTAGAGTAAAGCCCGTAATTCTACATCTATTCACCTGGTACCAAGTTTCAAGATTTTCTATTTGACACTGAATAAATACACAATCCTCAATATCGTTAACAATATAATACATTTTTAAATTATCAGCAAATAAAATCATGTTGCAGTGAATGACATATTTAATGTCGTTGATAAATAATAAAAATATCAAGGGGTTCAAGATTGGACCCCTGAGGGACCCAAGATGTAGAATAAAAATATTTTGAATTAAAACATTAAAACCATTATATGACACAAACTGAGGATCTTTCGTTAAGATACAACGTAAATAGTGTTAAAAGATTATCACTAAATTCGCTGGCTTTTAATTGCTAATAATGATTCTATGGTCTATTCGTCAAAAGCCTATTAAACTAGACAAAAGCGTATTAGAACTAGATGGAGTATTATATATCACAATCTCGAATGAGTTAGTTAGATTTTGATCTTAAGATACAGATTTTTGGTTTAGTCGCTCCTAAAAATCATAAGAAATGATAATATCACTATGTGCTAGTTTAAGAACGTGGGCGTAATTTTTTATTGAACAAAATGTGAAAAAATTTCTAAAAATTTCGTTTTTCTCTTCCTATTTTTTCATATATCACAGTAATTATTGCTTTTAGAGAAAAGTTATACAAATGAAAAAGTTTTATAATTAGATTTTAAATAAGATGCAGTTGGTCGCGAATCCAGAAATTCATTTTTACAATTGCAAAAGTAGTAAAAAGATCGTAAAAAAATTTTGAAATAGCAAGTTATTTGTGGATTTTTTTTCAAATACTTATATTATACGTATGACCTTCATACTTGGCTAAAGAAAACTTTTTAATATAATAAATATTCCCACCAAATTTCATCAAAATCGGACTTTTAGTTCTTGCATAACAATTTTGCAATCTAAACTTTGCATAAAATTTGTAAATTTTCAAAATGTTGCTGAGGCTAATCCACGGTTTAGTATATTAGGTGATGCGACAAGACCCGTACGAATGACTTCGTAAGTGTTTAGTTGTGTGTAATGCAATAGATGGCAGGACAAATACAGTCTTGTCGTTACTTACGCATAGAGATATTAGAAATACAGTTTACCTATATACATACAATAATTAATGCTCTGTAGATTTGTTTTATTTATATTTAAAGAGCCTTTTAGTTCGTTCTTTTTGTCTTAGTTTTGCCGTTTAGTTGTGTATATATGCAACACTACATGCATCAAAGGAAATCCGTCCATCTATGCCATAATCTATGCCTAGGTAATTGCAGTGAACTTTGTTAGTATAGAGTTTACTGGGTAATTGCAGGGGTATATTCCGGGCGCCATCTACTGAATTAAATAGAAACCAAGCACTTATGAAGCCGTCGATTAACATAGCAAGTGCCGTGTGTCGGACCACCTAATATTCTACACCGTGGGCTAAACTAAAGCATTTAGAAAGTTGAAAATTTGTTGACATAGAAAAGAGCACTCAAATTTTCAAATCCATTTTGAGATATTAAAATCCGTTAATTATAATTAGTATGACTCATGGTCGAGAGGTGAGCGTTCTTGACTCTCACCCAAAAGTTCTGGGTTCGATCCCCGGTCGTGGCAGTGGAAAATACTGTGAGAGGGATTTTTCCACTATACACGGATATTGGGTGTGTCCCTCTTGTTTCTAAATGCGTAGCCCCCTCCCACATAAGGCTCTTCTAGAGCCTTCTGTGATAAAGGAGGTCATCATTACCTGTGATGAATTTATAATAATAATAATAAATATTTATTTTCCAATAAGTCTGTTTACACAGTATAGGAATGGTCAGGGATACATTTTACAATACATATATAACGGTACAAACTATATCTAACATTATGATGAGACTAGGCTAAAATAATAACATCTTATATAAAAACTCATTTACGGTGTAACAGAATTTGTCAATAAGATATTCTTTATTTTTTTTTAAATTTGTGAGTACATAATATAACCTTCAAATTTTCTGGTAGATAATTAAAAAATTTAGTTCCAGCATAAAAACATGATTTTTCAAATGTACTAGATTTATGCTGATCAAGCCTGATCATGTTATCATTACGCATATTATAATTATGCAAGTCACTATTTTATTGGTAGGAGTTTAAATTAGATTTCACATGCAATAAGTAGCGATATATATATATAAATTGAGGGAAATGTCAAGATGTTATATTTTACGAAGAACAGCTTACATAAGTCTCTACGTATTATGTCGAAAATTAATCTTATAATTCTTTTTTGTGCAATCAATCTCGGTGTTACTGGAGTTACCCGAAAATACTACGTTGTACGATAGATGACAGTAAACCAAGGCATATTAAACATTTAATATACTCGGTGTATCAAGAGTGCCTTTGAACTGCAAGATCGCATAATAGGCACTATTTAGTTTTTTACATATGTAATCAGTGTGTGCGCTCCAGCTTAAATTTGAATCGATAAAAATACTTAAAAATTTAGTTACGGTGGTACACGTGAAAACTGAATCATTCACAATTATTTCCTTCTGCTGGTAAACTCCATACATACGGTTTTCTCGGTATTTAATATCACCACGTGCTAAATTCCTCTATGATAATTGTACACTTGTTGACAAGTCATTCACTGTATCAGAAGCAATGGCTATAGACGCATCATCTGCGAATAGAACCTTGCACTTAGCACTTAGATAAGGTGGTAAATCATTAACATATAATAGAAATATAAAAGGTCCCAGGATCGATCCCTGAGGTACAACCAAATTAAATTCATAAATATCCAATTTATTTTCATTTAATTTTACACGCACTTTTCGATGTTCCAGATATAATTTAATTAGTGGTAAAATATTACCTCGAAGACCAAATGCATAGATCTAAGGTGAAGTTTAAATTTAGGCTATCAAAAGCTCTGGTTAAATCAAAATATATACCTGCAACATATTTGTTATTATCAAGATTTTTTTGTATATACTCAATAAAATCGAGGATACTGTTTCAGTAGATTTACCTGGTAAGAAGCCATGCTGACAGTTTGATAATATATTGAACTTTTTAGATATAACATAATTCGACAAAATAATAGCCTTTCAATAATATTTGATATGATATTCAATATAGAAAACGGTCGGTAGTTTTTCATCTCTGATGCATCCCCTTTTTTATAGACCGGTATAACTCAAGTTATTTTTAACTGTCCAGGAAATTCGCCTAATTCAAAGCAAGCATTGATAATAAATGCTAATGGTTGAGCAATAACATTTGTAATTTGGTTGAGACGCAATCTACGCCATGGGTATTTGTATTTTTTAGACCTTTTATAACTTCAATCACTTCTGATGGATATACAGTGGTAAAAATAAATGAGTTTATTACAGGCCTCAATAAATTACTTTTACTATTCTTAAATTTCGTATTTATGAGACCAGATGTCGCAGAGCAAAAATAGTTAGCAAACTTATTACAAAAATTTCTCATTTCGGTGCATACTTACGTTTTGCGACTTTCTAAGACCACAGATACTTCTGTTGAAAAAACCCATAGAATAAAAGTTGTAGAGAATAAAATTTCACGTTATATAGACGCCTGGATTTTCAAATTCAGTTATTTTGAAAGACTAAATTTGGCATCAATTCAAAATCGGTTTTTTCCCTTTGATTATACGTGGATTATACGTGGAAGTTAGAAAACCTCAAGAGACGTAGACAGAGGGTCGCGACTTTTGATTTTAAGAAGAGATGTGTGATCTGTGGGGAAGACGTATCACAAGAATTTGTATCCAGAGAAAACAAGAAGCCTCTGAAAAGGCGAGTTACCGTACAATATGTGTCAACAATTGAGTTTAAAAATTCCCTCTTGGCTGCAGCTGAATGGAGGCAGGATGAAGAGGTTCTTGAAAGAATTCGCCTAGAAAATGATCTGGTTGCTGTAGATGCCAGGTACCACCGCTCCTGCAATATCACGTTCCTGAAGAAAGATGCTAAAACCGGATTGTGAGTTGGCCGACCTGAAGATGAAGGTGTGTCTCTGGTATTTAACTACATACAGGTTATAAAATTTTAACTCAGAGTTGGTATGACTCCAGGAATGCCGACGAAAATGAAGAGCGACTTCGCATAGTGAAAGCCGCCGCTGGCATTGTCCGCGAGGATATCAGGTCGGTGATTTATCCCCTTGATACTTACCCCAAAGTGGACAAATTTCTTAAGGACGTTGAGAATGACATTCCAGAAACCCTTAAGGTGCTTGTGGGGTCAACTGTAAACCCCAAAAAGGGAAAAACCCCTCTGCGCGGCCCAAACAAAAAACGAAAATCTGTGCCATCGCTCACGCAATAATTAATGCTGCGAGACCGCTGTCCTTCCTGTCCCCACTGCTCGTAGGACTTGGTGCAATGCTTCATAAGAAGTACGGACCAAGAGAACTCGTGGAGGTTTCCACTGAACCGAATTTGAAGTTTTAGATGTTCATTAGACGCAGAATTTAACCCTCTTCAATATTGAATGGGATGACATTTTCCATCCGACGCACCGTTTTCGAGCTACAAGCAAAAACTTGAAATAGTGCAAAAATTTCGCGGTTTTTTGGCTCTCAAAAGTTATGCTCACCTCCTGGGATGGTCCAAATTCAGATTACACGCATTTAGGACAAAATAAAGATATTAAAATGATTTCCAGCTTACTGGAAATTAATTCCTCGACAAATTCTAATTCGACTGGCCTATTATCTAAAACTCTTTTATAATAATTTTTTTTTAGAACAGCACATTTTATTTCTATACTCTTTTTTAGCCTGTTGGTACTTTTGATTTAGTCTATCATCACTGATATTTGATTTGAGACAAAATAAATTTTTTAAATCATAACCCATGCTAATTAGTTCTGGTGTTATCCATTTGTTTTTATTTTTGTCATCAGCTTTTTTTACAAAACTTTTTGTAGGACAATATAAGTGAATAGCCCATCCTAAGGTACTAATAAACTCATCATACATTTCATTAATATTGCTTTTACTATACATGTCAACAAACTGATTTAATGATAAGTATATATTTAACTCTGCCAATGACTGATCAGTAATGTACCTGTAAGGATATGTACTATTGTCAGGTTTAATACATTTATCAGATATTTTCATATTAAAAATATTAGCAAAATGATCTCATAGATTTAAATTTTTTACAGATTTATTATACAGTTCCTGCGGCAACTTGCTTACTATATAATCAGTTTTTGAGACAAGTTGAACCATTTACGTTAGAAAAAATTCGTGTTGGACTGATGTCAATATTATCCAACTTATAATTAGATAATAGATCACTTATTAACTGTTTCTCTTTTGTACTTAAATAATCAATATTCAAGTCTCCACATATGATTGTAAAATTGAGGTTTGTTAAAGAGTAATTTAAAATAACAGATAGTCTAGTAAAAAAAGGTATTTATACAGCCGTTAGGTGGTCTATAGACACATACTATACAATATTTGCTATTGATGAAATTAAGCCCCACCGTACAGCAATTACCATTTCAAGAGAAATGTCAGAAATAAAATGTAGAATTTTATATCCTATGTCATTTTGTAAATAGATCATAGCGAGCATAGATTTTGTCGACAATATTCAGCACCAATCACATAGTTATCCAACTGCACAGTATTTATGTTGTTTTCATTACGCCAGTGTTCCATTACACAGAAAATTTTTTAAGTTTCTTTTACTAACATTATTGAAATATGATCAACTTTATTTATTATTGATTGGGTATTCACCTGAGTAATTTTGAAGTTATATCCTAAACAACCATCGTTTAATAAATGAGCCGGTCTGGTTATTTCTAAAATTAAATCTGTTTATGAGTACCTTTTTAGGCCAAATTGATGGATTGTAGATTTTCTCAAGGAGTTCATAATCGGCAGTTACTTTGAAAGCGGTAAATTTTTCCTTTAGTTGGAAGTTGTTCGGCTATAAATTCATGATTTTCAAATTTTTTAGATAAATAAGATAGTATTTTTTAGCCTTAGTCACTGCTCTGCATTTACCAACATAGAGCCATATTTTCGAATTTCCTGCTTGGAATCCATTTTCCGAATCATTTTCGTCAGTTCCGATGACCACCTGATTATTAATACTATTTTTGTTGTATTTTGTGTAATTATAAATTTGATTTTTGTTATTCATAACCCTGCTGTTGTTCTGATTTCTATTAGTATGAGAATATGTATAGTTTTTGTTTACCCTCGTATATTTCACTTGATTATTGGGTTTAGCTGGCCTCGCTAGTTTCTTTTACTCTTTACAGTTTGTTTTTGTTCCTACGATGTTTCTTACTGAATAACTGTTTCGACGGATGAGATGGATTCAAACGAATTATTAAATGCAATATTTAGGTCTTTTGCCTCAAGATTTTAATTATTTATAATGTTGATTTCTTTTATAAACTCACTATTTGTTGGATTATTGGTAAGAAGATGCACTAACTCAATATTACTGTCTTTTAAATCTTGAATCACTTGTTTTAAAGTTTTTATTTCAGTTATCAATTGCATTATCTTTCCTGACACAATTTCATTGATTTTCTTAATAAGGCTCTCATCGAATATTTCACTCGATTTTTGGGAGCGTAAACTAGCTGGCATTTTTTTGAATTTTGTTAAACAATGAAGGCTATACACTGACTTAAACACGTCCGTCTCTCACACTACTAGGGAATTGTTTAAACATTTGTCAATTTTTTTGCTGAGTGAGGTTATGCCCCTCAGAGAACGCGTTAGGTTATATCGAAACGGGGCCCACTGGTGAGGTTAGAACAGTTTGAATTTCTCGCGTTACCACAACTGCGTCGGCCGGCCGGGGGCTCTAGTGCGAGGGCACGCAGAATTAGGGGGCACACGCGATTCTTTGACAGCACGGAGGCCGCGGAGCGCTAAGGGGGCCTTGGGACGTTGCCCCATGTTCGACAGCCCGGATGTCCCATTTTTTTACAGCACAAGAGCCTCATTTTTTGACAGCACCGGTGCCGGGGGCGGAAACCTAATGGGGGGGGGCCTGGAGTCCCAAGGGGACCATTCTGGGGGCGGAGCTTCGGCTCAACTGGAGCCATTTCTACTTTTTGCTAACCAAATTTTTAAACAATTCCCTAGACTCTCCTAATGAACGGATTTTAATATCACAAAATGGATTTGAAAATTTGAGTGCTTTTTTATGTCAAAAAATTTTCAACTTTCTGAATGTCTCAGCAAGATTTTGAAAATTTGCAAATTTTTTTGCGAAGTTTAGATTGCAAAATTATTATGCAAAAACTAAAAGTCCGATCTTGATGAAGTTTGGTGAGAAGATTTATTATATTAAAAAGTTTTCTTTGGTCAAGTATGAAGGTTCTATGTATAATATAAATATTTGAAAAAAATTCCACAAATAACTTGCTATTTCAATTTTTTTTGCGATTTTTACTACTTTTGCAATAGTAAATATGAATTTATGGATTCGTAATCAACTGCATCTTATTTAAAATTTAATTACAGAACTTTTTCGTCTATATAACTTTTCTCTAAAAGCAATAATTACTGAGATATATGAAAATATAGGAAGAGAAAAACGGAATTTTTAGGAATTTTTTCACATTTTGCTTAATAAAATATTACGCCCACGTTTTCAAACTAGCGCATCGTGAAATTATCATTTCTTATGATTCTTAGGAGCGATTAAGCCATTCTACCAGATTCACTCAACCGAAAACAAATATCGCCTGGACTATTACTATTACTTACTGTTCCAGGTGAAAATGTAGTTTCAACCACTGTAAGTTGACTATTGGCTAAAGTGAATAACAATACTTACCACAGAAAAATATTTTGTATTAAATAAATACCTATACTTACCGATATCAATAAATAAATAATGTGCCTGGTATACAAATATTAAACAAAGAAATGACAATATTTTCACCACCTTTTACATTTTTACTTTTATTTTTTTAACGCGAGAAAGATTGCTTGTTGTGCTCTCCGAATGTTAACTTCAACTAGCTATGGAAGTAAACTATACATATCTTAAAAGTATTAGTATTATTTTATCATTGTTGGTATTTAATTATATTATTATGAATATCATTGTTTGCTCATCGTTAAAACGTCGTCATTAATACCTACTACTTTTGCCCCATATAACAAAATTATGAATTGTTTATTTAGGCAACTAAGTAAGTCTATTGTTATTGAAAAGAAAAAGAAAATATTTGAGAGATTAAGATAAATCCATATAAACACTCAAGAAATAAAATCTGTTCAATGCAAAAACTTACTTAGATAAATTTACTGCTACTGGATGCCGTTATTATACACAATATACAACGTATAACAGGACTATGGTACACCCCCTTTTTTTCTTTAGTTTAAAGATAAACAACTGATATTTGGATCATCCTATATAATTAATAACTGTCATTTTTGACATATAAATGATATTTTTTCCGCTTCCGGGTTCACTGCTCCGTTTTATTCTAATTGACCCGTGTAATGCTAAAAAACATATAAGTAATAAAAAAAAAACTTGCTTTTCTGTAAAAAGTCGTACTAAAAAGTAAAAAATAAAAAAAATACTAATGTACGAATGCAAGAAAAGCAAGGAGTGCGCACTTTGTATGGAAGAGGTGGAATCGTTGTTGCCTTCAGTCGTGCGTACATTAAGATGAAACATACAGGGTGTCCCAGATTTAAACGAACCTAATCTAGTGGAAGGCAGAGCACACTCAGCTGAGTTCAAAACGCTCCTATACTTACCGTTGAATGTGAATAGTTTTTGAGGTTTTATGGTTTTTCACCAGAAATTAAGTCCGCCATATTTTTGAAATGACTGCACATATTTAGATAAAATTTGGTATACACATTATACTCTTTTAGGTTAATAAATGGCTTAAGTGATTTTGGAAAAATTCAAGGACCGACCTCCATTTTTTTAATATGGCTCTTTGGGTCGTTAACATCACACTGTATATTATTTTTTGGTAAATGTTAGTAAACTTTTTAAAAGCCTATGGACCAGTTTATGATATAATGTCATAATACTTGATGGCACGTTTATGGTTATTCTTCAATAAATTTTCAAAAGTATTGAAAGACCAAATTTGACATTCTACAAATAACACAACACAGTTGCTAACATCATTATTAATTTTAGCTAAATACCCTACAGAAGAGGTTGCTATTTGTTTTTGTTTTGACATTCAGTGTTTTTTCCGTCCTCGCTACGCTCGGCTAGGAATTATCAGCCGCGGCAGTCAATCTACTATTTGGCTGCCTAGTTAAACAAATAACTATTACATGAACCGTCTGCGACACATAAAAATACGTAAATGGTAAAAAAAATTCTAACTTTTTAAAAATATTTCTTCAAAAATTCTCAGAAACTTCACAGTTACAGAGGACGACAAGGCGAACCGAATGGCGCAAATCGCAGATCGTTATGTCGGAAGTCTTTCGAGATAGAGGTGTCGATATGGTGCGATCTAGACAATTCTTGGTTTATTCGGTCGTGGAAGTCGAGTCCACCTCTTTTATTTCACCGAGTAGAGAATTGACGGTAAATCTAATGGTTCAAACCGGAAGTCTCTATCTCTGTCGGTTATCTAGATACGGCTACCGGAATATTAATTCATATTTATGTTGCACACTCTCCTAGTGTTCTCGTCTTTATATCTCGAAAACTAATCGAGATATCGTATTGCGGTTTGCGCCATTCGATTTATCGTCTCTTTTTACATATACCCACATGCAGCGGGAAGCTTTGTTCCTTGACGCAGTTTTATTTCCACGTCCAGTGGAAGTACAGTAACGCAAAAAAAATTATTTTGTTGAAGTAGGCTTACAATGTCATGAAACGTCGAAATTTTATATTTGAACGGAAAAAATTGTCTGTCTGTCGGTCTGTAACTTTTTGTTGTGCGCACGTTTACTCTGGAATCGTTTATGATATTGACTTGAAATTTGGTACACTTATGTATTATAACGAGATCTGGAACGATTATATTTTGATATAATTAAGTTGAAGGATTTGGGGAGTAAATAAATTTGCAATTTAGGGCATATACGAAAAGTCAACGTCTCAAAATTTTTTTTGGCATCGGCCACCCACCACTATCACCCCCAATACCCCCCACACTATTATGAAAGGGACTAAAAAAATTAAAATGTGATTTAGTGTGTATACAAGAACAAAACGTCTCAAAAATTTGTTTGGCGTTAGCTACTCCCTCTACCACCCACCCCCATTTTCACCCCGTCATATATTGACTTGAAATTTGGTACACTTATGTATTATAACGAGATCAGGAACTAGATTATATTTTGATCTAATTCTGTTGAAGGGTTCGGGTGTAAATTGGGTAAATAATGGTAAATGGGCAAAGTAAGCAGGTAAGAGTCCATAAAATTGCCATTTAGGGTATGTACAAAAAGTCAAGTTCTCAAAATTTTTTTTGGCATCAGCCACCCTCACTATGACCCCTAATACCATCCCCACACTATGAAAGAGGGTAAAAATAAAATTAAAATGTGATTTAGTGTATATACAAGAACGAAACGTCTCAAAAAATTTTGTTGGCGTTTGTTGGTCTTATTGCCACCTCCACCCTATTATTAAAAGGAGCAAAAAATTAAATTGTATTTAGTGTGTATCCTATACCAAGGGACTCTATAAAATTGTCTTGGCATTAGCCACCCTCTCTACCACCCCTTTGTCACCCCCGCCCTATTATTAAAGGGAGCAAAAAATTAAATTGGGATTTGGTGTGTATAAGAGAACCAAGGGCTTCTGAAATTTTTTTGTCATTAGCCACCCCTTCTACCATTGCCACTCCCACCTTATTATTGAAGGGAGTAAAAAATTAAATTGGGATTTAGTGTGTGTAGGAGAACCAAGATCCTTTAAAATTTATTTTGACATTAGCCACCCCCTCTACCACCCCCATTGCCACTCCCACCCTATTATTAAAGGGAGTAAAATATTGCATTGTGATTTACAAAATCTGGATGTGGAAGTAGTGATTCCTTGGGCAGCGGTTTCGTATTTCTATTTAACTATAAATAAGAATTTAATAAACTATCAAATGTTGAGTTATTTTTATATATTTTCAAAGCTTCCCGCTATTCTCGGATGGCTACGTCACATTCATTGTTCCACGATACTTTGAATTTGGTAATCTAAATGTTCTTTCGTCAACAAGAAACGTGGTCCCTGAACGCATTGGCTATTTAAAATTTGAATTTTGAAAATAAGTGATTGTCTCGATACAAATTACAACAAAAAAAATCGACAGCTACTGGAAGCGGCTGGAACCTCCCCACTCGGTGGATCTTTGAAGCCGAAAAGAGCATTAAATTGTGTGACAAAACGGCACTAAACAAACCCTCAACTTAATGAATTTACAATCATCTATGTGAGTTATTACCTACATTATCGCTCGTTGAATAATATACTATTAGGATATTAACAACTTTAACATCACTTGAACGACTAAGAAAGTCTAATTATCCTAAATACTACAGATTTGCAAAGCAACAAACTGAAAATATGTAAAGTGATAATCTATAATAAATTCACCAACGAAGATACAGAAAGCATATGACATTGATATTGTTACATCTACCTTTAAAGTTTGTGACAATCCACTAAAAGTTATAAATATGCCGAAATCTTATTAACATGGCATGACACCAACGTTATCGGATGGCAAACGATGACAATGACAATCGTCAAAATTTACTCATTGCAATCCGATCGTCTTTTTTAAATGAAACATTAGCATTTCAGTAATTTTACTAGATTTTAGAGGAATATTTGTAGTTTAATTCTTCGATTTGTCTGTATATATATTTAAAAACGGCACTAAACGTAATCCGCTCTACTTCTAGAGCAGTGAAGAAACCCTCACACGTGAATTGACACGTGATGTGACAAGTTTCACGACGTAACGGCTACGCGCATCGATCATGTCATGCGAAATGCGATCTATGTTTCATATTTGCTGTTTTTAATTTTTTTCACGGAAACCAAATTGAAAGGGTGGAAGTGTGATATATCGTTGAAATCAGAATTTTAACTGCTTTTCAATGGTTCCATTGCAAATTGAAAGTAATTATAAAATAAACAACTTGATCGGTAAAAATGGCACTAAACGTAATCCGATCTCAACCAAAACCTTTTCAGATCTTCTGGGACACTAAAGAAACGCACATGCAAAGTTTCATTCACATCCATTCAATAGTTTCGGTGTTATCGTGCTAACACACATACACACACACAGACGTTTTTCAAAAACCACTTTTTTGGGTTCCTAGGACCGCAAAACGTAAAGATTTGATGTTATCTCAATTTTCGATTTTGAACCAATTTTAGTAACCTCTCACAATTTTATTGTGGAGAGGTTAAAAAAAAGACCGTGAAATTGGCTTACGAGTTTAATAATTTACTTTAACATTAATGGTTAAATAAACACATATTTTCTAAATCCCCTACTTTTACGCTATATTAGATACGTAACTGATAAAATTATTTTATATAATACAATTAACATTTTTACGACAAGCAATTAAAACATTTCAATGCCCAAATATTTGATTTATAAAATATGAGTAAGCATTTTTAGAGACCTGAGATGCACATTAATTTTATTTAAATATATTATAATTTATGTTATCAAGAAATAAAGATGAGTATTTTAGATTGTAAAATAGTAGTTATTAATTATATAAGGGGATTAACAAGCCTTCTAATGGATGGAAGGCTTGTAATGTAATTCAACGTTCCACGACCACGGCCAAATTAGAAGCGTGAAAGCCGTATGAGAGCAGGTGAAAAATTCTGATTTTAAAAAACGTCAGATTCGACAAATTTATTTTGATTAAAAATCTTTTAATTTTGAGCATAAAAATAGAAGGTTTCTGAATCGTTTCTATGACAAGATTTTGTTTATTAGTTGACAAAAGCGAAAAAAATTGCAAAATCGACAGAAAAAATGAGTTAGAATACTGAGAATTTCTTCATGCGTGGTATTATGAATTCTAATCCACTAGTATATTAAAGAATCTTTAATCTACGGAAAACAGAAGTATCAAACCTTCATAATATAATGGTCGTGGATAAAATGAATTTATTAATCAAGTATTTCATCAAAATTCAAAATGCACATCATCATTTCAAATATTGTAAACGCCAAATAGTTTTTAATTGACACCTTTAAGAAACCTTTATGTTTTCAACATTATTGATAAAATATTTTATAATCAACGTTAGAAGGGAAGTTCAATGAAAGTATTTTATTCGAAAAATATGTTTTTAACTTATTGTTATTTTTGTCAAACTAGAGCTGCCAAAGGCTATAATACTGAACAAATTTCAATTTACTTATCGACCAGGTAAATCTCAGCCAAAATGTGATTAGTGTTATTTGTTTAAGCAATAGACAGCTCTGTAAATGTAGGATATCTACAGGGTTATTCATTATATTTAGGCCACTCTTTATTATCGTTATTATTGGAGGTAGAAAAAAAGTTTCGAATAAAAGTTATAGGGCAGTAACTGATCCCTGTTAATAAGTTAATGGACGCACAGTGGCGTGCAAAATTTGAGGGGTACAAGAAGTAATAACATTTTTTAAATGGAATGCCCTGTGCACTGTTGAATTTATGAATTACTCTTTTTTTTCAGATTTCGAAAATATGATATACTTATAGCAGTCCTATATTTAACCGTTTTCGAGTTATTGATTATTTTAAAAAAATATGTAAATTCGCTTCTTTATTTTTTTGCTGGGTTAATATTCAGTAGAGATCTTGTATATCTAGATATGTTCGAAATATTGTTGCAAATAATCTCAATTTTTGTTTTTTGCAATATAAGCAATATGCATGGAGATATGTTATTTATAAAAAAACAAATAAAAAGCAGTAATAAATAATAAATAAACACCATAGAAATGAGACAACCCCCAATTCCAGAAGCCAGAGGCTTGTGCGGAAGGGGGTTAAACATTGATAAAACGTGGGCATACAACCATTTCCTATTTTTTAAATTCAACTTTTTAAACAAAGATGTTCCCAAGGGTCCGAAGTTCAAGCTCTCAGTTATACTTCTTTATATGAGTACTACATATTCCATCAGAAAAGTTCTACTCATCGTGACAGTTTCAGCAGCTTAAAGGGCCCTATACACATTGAGATCTGTATCGCTACATGCTGCAAGTATCGGTATCATGATACAAGTATCAATGTGTATTTGATTGTCTCAGTATCGTTGTATCGGCATTAATTTCTATCGCTGTCTGTTTCACTGTCGAGAAACTTCGATACCGCCCGCTTGCGATTGATACTTATTGCAGCGTGTATTTGCATGTATCTATTAGCGAGATACCGAACGTGATTAATAAATTTCTAAAATAAAATAAGTATGTCGGGCAATAGAAAATTTTGGGAGGAATTCTTAAATTACATATTTAAGAAAGACTGATCCTACATAAAGGAGCTCTCGGGCCGCTAGATGGTGCCTGCTGACTATTTTGTATGTCGCTATCCTAAAGATATCGAGATGTATCAAATGGTCAAAGGATCCCCGTGTCGGTCGTCACATGCCTACTTTGCACTGACGAGAGCCAACAGCTCCTTTAAGTAGGACCAGTCTTTCGGTTGGTGTTTGTTGCAATCGAAACATTAGCGTTCTGTTGGTAATGTGTAATTATTACACTTAACGCGCCAGGCTTGTAACTTGTAATTCAGCGCTCGGCGGGGCACATAGCCGGAGAGTAGCTGTTTGTTGCAGTCTGGTTACGTTCCTTATACTAAAATAAGGATTTTATAGAGGAGTTTGCGATTGAAAACTTATGTTTTAATCTAATGGATAATTTAATTTGTATATGAATAAAAATTTAAAATCGATTTTTTTCACTTTTTTTTCAAGTTTAAATTTTTTTCCCCCCATAATAAAGTGCAAAAAAAATCTACATTTTTAAAAATAAAAGAATTATACGATGCGATGCACAGAAGTTATTTTAATCCATATGTGATGTTATATTAAGTCATGTTAATCCATATTTTAATTATTATAATATTATGCCACATTATCCATATTGAGGGTAATGTATCGCGGTGTTGACTGGAGCGAGAGTCAATTTTAGGGTAATAATATGAAGATAGCTGCGAGTTGCTAGCCTGCGATGGGGAACGTGTAAACTGGACTTATTTTGGGACGAATGTTTTTTGGGCTGGCTATAAAGGTGAATGAAAGATATTTTAATATATTCATGGAAAGTTGAATTTGACGTTAAATTGAAGAGAAAGGGGGGAGAAAAATTTGGAAAGTGAACTAAAATATTGTTACTTGATGTTTGGGGAATACTTTAAAAGTGATTCGAGTTGATGGGGGGGCCATATTTTTCAGGGCAATCTTTTGTAAAGTTGTAAGTGTATTTTGATGAATTTTGATGTGGGGATGATTTCGTTAGTATATTCGGATTATTTGGGAATTATCGACGTTGTTCCATGAGTGTCTTAATGACTTTTTTATGTGTTTTGCCAGGTTGAGCTTAACGATTGAACTATTTGACAAATTTTAGTAATTTTTTCGTCGGCCATCTTGTTAATATGGGGAACGTACTATAACAATTGAAACGGTCGCCCATCCAAGTACTAACCGCGCCTAATGTTGCTTTACATCGCATATCGAAGTATGTACATAGTAAAAACGCATCTACGCTCGCCCAAGATAAGTATTTAAATGTATATAAAATAGTTCTCAATTTTTTTGCTATAAACTTTATGTGTATGTCACATTTTAAATTCTTTTAGGTAAATTCCCAGATACTTAGTGTTATCTGTAGCTGAAATTTATATTTGTGCTGCCGATTTTTACACGTATTTCTTAAGGTAGTAGATATTTCTAGTAGGAGGTAAACGGTACGTAGTAAGTTTGGCTTAAGTTTATTGTTATTAATTTGTTACTAAACTAGGTAAACGTAGTAGCTAGATCAGCTTCTATTTTATCCTTTAAAATATCCCAACCCAATTTTCGGCTTTATAAAATATGGCTGTATCATCAGCAAAACTTACTACTTCATCCTTAGTTTCTACATTAAATAGACCGTTTAGGTATATAATAAACAGTATTGGTCTTAGAAGAGTGCCTTGAGGCACCCCATATTCTACAGTCTTTTACATTTAGGCTAATCAAATTGTCGAAAATACCCCATTTTTTTTGCCAAAAAATAGCTCAATAATTCAAAATATGTAAAAATTAGGAACAATTCCGTAGAATTCAATAAACTACTTTACCCCACCTGAATTTTTGGGCTTCATTTTCAAAATAGCGTCAAAAGTTCGCAAAAAAACAGTTTTTTTCATTTATAAAAAGAACTGAACATTTTAGAACAAAATGTTTTACACAAAAGTTGTAGGAAATTTTAATACGGATCGAATAAGCTCAAACCAGTTTTGGTCGTTAAATAAATTAATTAGTTATTGCAAAAAAACCGCAATTTTTTTAAATAGCTGTATCTCTTTCAAAAATAAATATTTCCTTATGAAACTTGGTGGAAGGATAGCTCTTGGTGAGCAAAATAAAATGATTTTTTCAAAAATTGAAAAATATTTTACAGTTTTTGCAAAAATCGAGTTGTTCGAAAAAAATAGCGTTTTTGTAAAATCCCCATAATTCATAGGCGGCCACATCTTTAGGAACGGGTTGGGCTTAAAATTTTCTTTGATAATTACACTATTATGTGCAAATATTGCGCGAGCCTCAAATCGATTTCAAATACCGCAAGAAACGATCGGTTTTTTTTTCGGGGCCATAAAATTTTGATTAACTTTTTGATTTCAATTCATATCAAAATGTCGATACTGCCATTCGAAAGTTGACATTTTTTCACGAAATTTTTTTAAAAAAGTCTGTCTTACGACCCAACAGGGGCCGAGTAATTTTTTATTATTTTTTTTCGAAAAATCGCCACGATCTCATTTGTTAATATTAAGGGCTGAAATTTACACGTTATAGTTCGCTCGCGCAATATTTGCACATAATTATAGTCTAGTATACTTTAACTTGGCGTGTGTATGTATGAGTTAATATTTCCGTACGATTTCATTTTCTCCCATATTGTACATAAAGTCAAAGCAATAGTCCAGAAACATTGTCTACGTGGACAATATTTCTGGATCTTTGTGTACAAGAGAAAATGAAATCGTACGGAAATATTAACTCATACATACACACGCCAAGTTAAAGTATACTAGACTATATTAAAGAAAATTTTAAGCCCAACCCCGTTCCTAAAGATGTAGCGGCCTATGAATTATGGGAATTTTACAAAAACGCTTTTTTTTCGAAAAAAACTCGATTTTTGCAAAAACTATAAAATATTTTTCAATTTTGAAAAAATCATTTTATTTTATTCTTTCCAATTTTTTTTGTTTTCTACCACAAGTATTATTATCCTCTTCAAGACAAATCACCGAATCTACAAAATAATAGAATTATTGGAAAAAAGCCTCTGCGCCCGTGACGTTTACGCCACAGGAAAAGTAAAATATAAATAGTAAGGAACGTCTATCAAATTCACATTAGAAGTAGAAAGTAGGAATGAACTACCGTTTTTAGATGTTTTAACTAGAAGGGTAAATAATACAATTGAAACAAGCGTTTATAGAAAACCAACACATACTAATAGATATCTAAATTTTAACTCAAATCAGTCAATAAATGTTAAAAGGGGTGTTGTAAAATGTTTATACGATAGGGCCAAAATAATTTCATCTAATAATGAAATATTAAATAATGAGAAAACATTTATCAAAGAGGTTCTAGTACAAAATCAATATCCTGAAGCCTTTGTTGATAGAGTTTTCATAAATGTTGAAAATAGGGACAATCAGGTACGACAAAAACCTGAACGTCATTATACAGCAATAATTCCTTATGTATACGGACTATCGGAAAAGCTACTCCGTATAGGTGACAAATTTGATGTTAGGGCGATATTTCAAACGGGGAACACTTTAAGATCTATTTTAACAAAAACAAAACCGATAAACTGGGAGCAGAATTCAAAAAACTGTATTTACAACATCCCGTGCGAATGTGATAAAAGTTATGTGGGTGAGTCATCCAGACCTTTCAGTGTGAGGTTGGATGAGCACAAGAATTACATTAGAAAGAATGAAATTCAGAAATCAATGATTTGTGAACATTCTTGGGAAAACGGACATAGAATAAACTAGGACTCGGCAAAAATTTTAACAAAAGAGACAGATACCAAAAAAAGAAAAATTAAAGAATCAGCAATAATCTTATTAAATGAAGACAAGTGCGTATCGAATTGTTCTGTAGATATTTGTACAACCTGGCTACCAATGTTAAAAGAAGAACTTAACAAACTCAACATTATCTAAAACAAAATATCATCAGTTCTATGTTCTGTATAAGTAGTAAGTATCTATGGAAATAACATAAACAGAATCTTAAAGCTGTGTATTTGACATACACAGCAAAAAAAGAGTTCTTCCAAAAAGCTTTGAAAACGGAAAGAGACTACTTTCCGAAACGTCAGCAAAATACATTATTTCTGTGTTTATTCCGATTTATATTATTTGCAAAACATAACCTCTGACTATTCCTTTGGAGTAAGCGTCACGGGCGCAGAGGTTTTTTTCCAATAATTCTATTATTTTGTAGATTCGGTGATTTGTTTTGAAGAGGATAATAATACATGTGGTAGAAAATCCAATAATAGGAAACAATATTCGTAGAATGCCACAAATAACTTTCAGACAATATCATTTTATTTTGCTCACCAAGAGCTATCCTTTCACCAAGTTTCATAAAAAAATATTTATTTTTTAAAGAGATACGGCTATTTGAAAAAATTGCAAATTTTAGTTCATTAATTCTACGAAATTTTTCCTAATTTTTACGTATTTTCAATTACTGAATTATTTTTTGGCACCTGAAAAAGTAATTTGATTGGACTAACTGCTTACTAATTTGAGTACATTGCGGTCGGGGTTCTAAATAACTCGACATTAATTTATCTGAAGTCACTCGAAAACCTATATTGTTCAACGTACTGAAAAGTTGGGTGTGGCTAACCGTATAGAAGGCATTTGCCTGGTCGACGAAAACGCATATTGTTGGTTTTTTTGTTATCAATAGATTTATTAATTTTAGCAGTTAATTTAGCAATAGCGTCTTGCGTCGAACCCAAATTGCTTGTCCGATAGTGTACCATATCTTTTCAGATAATAATTAATCCTATCTCTTAATATATTTTCAAAAATTTTCGCTATATTCGGAATTAGAGTGATTGGCCTATAATTAGCCACATCTAAACTGCTGGCCACTCGAACTTACACATAGAGAATTTTAGGCAAAATTTAAAGTTCAATATTTTCAACAGGAATGCAAATTTTTGAACGCGGCTTGCAAATTTTAAGAGCTAGTTTTTTTCGGATTAAGCTGCATGTCGTATATTTATCGTAGGAACATAAGTTTATTATATACGGGGTGATCAATGAAGTCATGCAAAAAATCAAAAAGTTTGTATGAGTGAAATTTCCGCAAAAAATTTTTTTGGTCGTTGCAATATGGTTCGTTATTAAGGTAACATCAATATTTCTAGACGGTTTTGTCAGTTTTTGGATTAAGGCCCTTAGGCCTTGTACACACTACTCAACATAAAATTTGGATACCGAAATTTTTAAAATGCTATAACTTGACATTGGATTGACGGTTCTTGATGATTTTTGCGGATTTGGAATCCTTATTTCACGTAGATTTTCTATGGTCTAAGCATTTTATTTGAGGGTTGAAATTTACACATTATGCCGGGTCGATAATAATCAAAAACGTAGGGTACGACGCGCTCTAAGGTTTGGCATTATTTACGTTTTTGTAAAAATAAATTCTCACCTCAAGTTGTTTTTATTTAATGTTCCTCTCACTGTTCTGTCCGAAACTCACACCCCAGTTTATTGTCTTAAAGAGTCATTCAGTTTTACAGAGTTCTTTGTCCACCCCCAAGCCCATAATTATGATCGGGTGTAATTTCTACGCGACGCGTCAATTTCAAAGTAGGCATTGGAAAAACAAATTTGTTGCTATGCAATTAAAAACTGTTTACATTATTTTAGAAATAATCTGACACATTTCAATGTTATAATTTTGTAAAGCTTAATTAATATGAGGCGTTTAACCACGGCAGAAAGGGAAAATTGCATTCGACTTCTCAACGAAGGAATGTCAAAACAGCAAATTGCGCACATTTACAATGTCAGCCGAAAGACAATTTATAATTTGATCCGCCGCGTCGAAACTACTGGTGATCACATTTATGGGCATGGGGGTGGACATACAAAAAAAATAAACGAAATAACCGAAAGAATTTTAATGAGAGAAACTATGCGGAATAGAACAAAGAACTCTAGAAAACTAAATGACTCTTTAAGACAACAAACGGGGGTGAGAGTTTCGGACAGAACAGTGAGAAGAACATTAAATAAAAACAACTTGAGGTGAGGAGATTTTTTTTTAAAAAAACATAACATAATGCCAAACATTTTAAATTATAGAGCTCGTCGCAGAGCAAAATGTGTGCGGTTATTACAACACCGTAGAGCGAATAGGCGGGCATGGGCAAATCGGCATGCGAATTGGGGTAATGCAGAGTGGAGCCATTGTTTATTTACTGACGAAACAAGATTTAATTTGTTTCACTCCGATGGCCGAATTTTAGTTTGGAGAAGGCCAAATCAGCGATATTTGGAGGAAAATATGGACCCTCAAGAAACATTTGGTGGCGGAGGTGTTACAGTGTGGGGAGGTATCATAAGAAATGGTAAAACCGAGCTATTCATTACCAACCAAACCATTAATGCTACCGTTTATCAGGAGGAAATTTTGGAACCTATTGTTGTTCCTTTTGCTCGACATTACGGCCCAGAACTTCTATTGGTGGATGACAACGCTCGACCTCACAGAGCGCTAAGGATCACAGAGTTTTTGCAGGCACAAAACATCAATAGGATGGACTGGCCTGCAAAGTCTCCGGATGTTAATGTCATCAAACATGTTTGGTCTTATTTAAAACTTAAAGTAAGATCTCTTGATGTACCCCCTGAAACCTTAGAAACGCTCAGTGAGGCCATTCGTGAAGAATGGGAGAACATTCCACAAGATTTTATAAATAATCTTGTGGATACTCTACCAAATCGATGTCGGGAAATAATATTACGAGCAGGAGGACCAACAAAATATTAGCTTCTCTTTTTTTTAATTAATGTACCTAATTTTAATTAGGTAATTTTAATTTAAGTTTAAATTAAATTCATTTTTAGTTTTTTAGTTAAATTTTTTTTTAATTATTAAAAATTACCAGAATTAGAATTATAAATTTTTTAAGAATTGACTTTTGGCCGTTGTTAAGCAATCTTGTACATTGTAGAATATAATGTAATAAACTTGTTCTTGTCGCTACGTTTTTGTTTATTATCGACCCGGTATAATGTGTAAATTTCAACCCTCAAATAAAATGCTTAGACCATAGAAAATCTACGTGAAATAAGGATTCCAAATCCGCAAAAATCATCAAGAACCGTCAATCCAATGTCAAGTTATAGCATTTTAAAAATTTCGGTATCCAAATTTTATGTTGAGTAGTGTGTACAAGGCCTAAGGGCCTTAATCCAAAAACTGACAAAACCGTCTAGAGATAGTGATGTCACCTTAGTAACGAACTATATTGCAACGACCAAAAAAATTTTTTGCGGAAATTTCACTCATACAAACTTTTTGATTTTTTGCATGACTTCATTGATCACCCCGTATATAATAAACTTATGGTCCTACGATAAATATACGTCATGCAGCTTAATCCGAAAAAAACTAGCTCTTAAAATTTGCAAGCCGCGTTCAAAAATTTGCATTCCTGTTGAAAATATTGAACTTTTTGCCTAAAATTCTCTATGTGTAAGTTCGAGTGGCCAGCAGTTTAGTTTATCACCGCTTTTAAAAAATGGTTTTATTACAGCCATTTTGAATAATGATAGACACATTCCTATGTTAAAGGATCTATTTAATATGTAGGTTAGAGGTATGAAACACTGGCATTATTTTCATCCAACCTAACCTCCATTGAATTCATGCCCCGAAATGCTGGAACACCTCAAATATGGATAGCCATGAAACTAGGAATGAGCAAGTCGCTAGCATCTAAGTGTTATGAAAATGAACCAAAAAGTTTCCGAGATAATCAGTAACGTGAAATAATTTTACTATCTTTATGTTGATTTTTCAGTCATAATCAATTTGGCGTAATTCAATCTAGTCTAGAGCAGTGTTATCGCCTTTCTGAGTTAAAATAAATAAAACAGAGAACGGATAAAATCACTCGTTTTATTATATATCAGTAAAGCCATGAATAAACTGAATACAGTGTATTTAACAAATTATAGATAGAGAGTAAATAATAAAATAATTAATATCCTTTGCAACTTTTCTCGTGTACTTCGACTCTATCAGGATTAAATGTCCTTGAACAGAGTTTGCACGGTACGAGTTGACTAAGGTGACTCTGCCAGTTTGCTTCATTTGTAGCCGCATAATCTAATTTACCATCACCTGAAACAATTTAAAAACTATGCGTTAAAGGATACTTAAACAGATATCTTAGATTAACTATAATAACGAGTAATATTAAATTAATACTTAACATGCATTTATCAAAATAAAACTATAATGGAAATCAAATAGAACAAAGCATTTAATTATGAATCCAGATTGGAATATCAACGGGGTTAAAAGCGAATTAGCACCTTGCTTTAAGTAGATGTTATCTGTAAATAACGTTTATTAATTGTTAAAAACCACCTGAATGATTAGAAACGAGAGCAAGGCTTATCGTTCTACAGAAGTAAATAAACTGAATAATAATCTAAGAGAAGAACAAGAAACTCGACGAATAATTCTGTCAGAGGTAGTAGACCTTTTAGAGGAACACTTTTCTGATGAGGAACTTAATAAAGTAATTTGGCAACAGGACGTGGTGACCCCACGCAGTGTTTTGGAGGTTAGGGAACATTTAAATGGCCAATTAAACATCTGAAGGACCAATTCCATGGCCACCAACTAGCCCTAATTTAACACCGTTGGATGCATTGTTGTGGGCGTTTTAAGGGATAAATATATTTTTTTTATTTTCAAAAATAACAGAAATAAAGTAGTGAGTAACCCAGTACATACAATGATGATGATAATGTTATGCTTATAAAGAAGTATAATCGGAGCGGCGAGCGTAGGTCTGACTATAGTATACACGTATCGTTGATACGAAAAGTAAAGCGACAGCTAATTGCGGTTAGTACTTGGACGGGTGGTCGCCAAGGAAATGCAGCGATCTCGCCTCGCCTTCTAATGGCTTGTATATCAGTGTGTACGCAGAAGCTATGGAATCTTAGGCGAGGATTGCATAATTGACATATCATCCTCCGAGGGGATGTAAAACAGTCGATCTCTGGTCTATTAAAACAATTAAAAATAAAAATATTAGACAAATAAAAGATCCCTATTTTTCGACAGAGAAGAGGTTCGGCAAAACTCCTGTTTGGGGGTAGCTCGCCTTCCGTCGTCGGTGATAGGCCTCAGTCGCAGAAATAGGTCGATGTTAAATAAATGTATGAAAATAGTGTTGTGGAGTATCTGTTCTTATTAAACATAATTGTTTAGAAGTAATTTGGCATATGGAAAGATTATGTTGATCCTTATTATATGTCCCATCATAGACAACTCTGCAATACCGTAAGATAGACTCCAGCAAAGCACTATATAAGATTTTAATCAGTTTTATACTTAAGATATCTCTTATTTGATAGAATTCATAGTATAATTTACGGATTTATTTCGTTGCCTAATCACAGCAATCAGTTTGCCTTAGATGTTGATCAACCATGGCACCCGATATTTTAATTCTTATTATTCCTGTACAAGTACCATTCATTGATTCGTCTGTTTTGTAGTTATTTTGCTGAATTCTTACGGTGTCTGTGACAGGTTGATAAGCAGCTGAAGGGGAGGATATCATGTAATTAGTTTTTATTTTACATTAAGACTCAAGAAACTTTAGTTTAGCTATGTTTTTACTATTAGTCCATTATCTGCCGTCCTGTATACACTCAACGAGTTCACACATGTGAATAATATAGCTATATCGTCAGCATATACATGCGACAATAGGAGCTATTAATACATGTCCATCTTAATTTACACAAGCAAGAGGACTAGTCCGAGAGCAGTACCCTGTGGTGTCCCCACAGGGATTATCCGAGATGAACTCAACGATTCTCCAACTCTCACTTTTTATATTCTGTCACTCAAATGATCTTATAATAGCTTTAGTGAGTTATCTTTCACTAAAACCCTTCGAGTCTAAATTTTATTTAAAAGTCACTTTTACAAAACGCCAAAACATTTGAACACTACTCTAACATACACTACTCGACGCACGCTTCACTAACCACGTCAATATCGCCGGGAGATGGATGAAACTGGCTTACGGTTAGCAAAACTACTAGATAGTAGTGTATTCCAGTGTAGTGTTCAAATATTTTGGCGTTTTTTAAAGTGGTTTTTAGATACCAAACATTTGTTTTGTGAAGAAATAGTCGCACCATAAAAGCCGAAGGAGGTTCTCAGACGCTCACGGAATAATTCATTAGCTATTGGTCTATAAGTATTCAGAAAATAAAATTTTTCAATTTTAAAGTAGCGCGTTGAAAAAAGATCATAGATCATTTTAACCAACTTGTGTTTGAACATTTTATCTGGAAGTGTGTGAAAGTAAAATGAATTTTAAGTAAAGATTCTATTTCTTTTGTAACAATTACAAAGGAAAATAATTTTTTGAAGTAGCTGACACTAATGCCAAGGAGCACCATCATTATAGTTATTTATGTACCAAGGGCGTAAAGTGGGTGTTTATGGCTCGCGGCGTGGAGATAATAGTACGAGGCTTTAGCCAAGGGCTATTACCCGCCAAGGTATGTATCTTGGGTGTACAAGATACCTACAAAATATTATACACGACCCATTTGCTAGGCAGTCACAAACTTAGAGTCGTTTTGATTTACTTATATAATAATAAATCATTAAAATACGTATACATTGTATAATACAAGAATTAATCATTTAATTTGATTTGATTTGATAATTTTGATGCTCGTTTTCTGCCCACCCATATGATTAGCTTATTGAAAAATATATTTTCATTATTAATATTCGTCATAACTATGTATATTAAAAATTATTAGAGCAAAATATATTGTGATTTAACGTCTTAAATCAAACAATTAGTTACTGTTACCTAGAAACAGTGAAATAAAGCTGTTAGTAGTAGCCAATTTGAGGATAGCGGACTATAAATTACTTTTTATTTCAAACGTCAGAAAATTATGACATTTCTTACTCATTTCATGACATTAAATTTTTACATTTCAGACAGCTGTGCGTTGTTACTCATTTCGTTCGTCCTGCAAACCTACAGACTCCTCACAAAAGTATCACTTTTACTCCAAATAAAACAATATACAATTATCGCCTGCTATAAAATTACTTTATCGCCCGCGGACCACAAAAACTTATTCATAAAGTGTACTTTAACGCCCGGTCGTGTATAAAAACAAAAATATACAAGTTGGTCACCCAAAAGAAAAAATGTTTAATAGGTAATAGCTTTTGTGTAAAGTATAAACGAACTCAATTGAAACCGAATAAAAACTAAAAGCCGGCAAAAACAGTCGGCATCTCTTTATTGTACATGGGCGGAGGTAAATAGAAATGCATGTCATAAGAAAATGATAAGATTCTCGGGCGTTATTATATTATCCTCTGTTTCAAATGGTCTCCAGAAAGCTATGATAAATTAGTAAATAATTAAAATATTTTACCTGTTATATAGTAGTAAATATTTATAAATATGAACAATAACTAACTAAATCCCTACGCTTGATATTATAATAGGTATTTACGCACTGCACTGGCACATTAACAGCACAGCACATGTCCATCGTTGACTACATTTACGAGTTTTTTTTATGCTAGTAGGCCTGTCCGTTTTATTATCTTTAAACCAGTGCAGTCGTAGATGGTTCATTCAGGCTGATTACATTGCCAGTCTCGGACTCGCCTGCACAGTTTTAACTACCATTCGAATCTCGATACCATTGCTAAATATATAGGACAAAATATCAAGTTCAGTGCGCACGGTCCTGTGCTTTAACACTGACCAGTTTCAATTATCCTCGTTTAAAGTATAAACACTTTTACTGATTTATGTCTTGTAATGGTAAAATATTTTTAAAGAAAGAAGAAAAACGTAAATTTTAACTTAAATGAAGGGTGAAATTTATGGTTAAGTTTAATGCTATTATTATAAAGTTTATCTTAAAAAAACAATAATACGATTTTTCTAAACAAATGTAGCAAATAGAGTCGCTATTATATTTACATTTCCATCAGTTAGCTAGTAAATCGTTCGTTACTGCTATCGGAATATCGAATACATTTACGACGTCGACGTATTTTAAAATTTTTTAATGACATTTTAATTCCTGTCGTGTTTGCGCATAGGAAAAAACTTTCGCCGACTTTCATGATGGAAATTGCTTTAGTTATGGTACGGGTCAACAAACTCCGGCAGCACACCCTTGACAAAATAGTAAATATACTCGTAGCAAATAGTAAATCCAACCACTTTTATGTGTTCATTCAGGGGAATTATTCAGCATTTAAACACAGTCATCAAATTAATGCATAATTGGGCCAGGAATTTGTTTAATTTCAAATTTGATTCGCTTTTATCGATTGGAACACTATTATGCTACTAAACTGCTGGCCACTCGAACTTACACATAGAGAATTTTAGGCAAAATTTAAAGTTCAATATTTTCAACAGGAATGCAAATTTTTGAACGCGGCTTGCAAATTTTAAGAGCTAGTTTTATTCGGATTAAGCTGCATGACGTATATTTATCGTAGGACCATAAGTTTATTATATACGGGGTGATCAATGAAGTCATGCAAAAAATCAAAAAGTTTGTATGAGTGAAATTTCCGCAGAAAATTTTTTTGGTCGTTGCAATATGGTTCGTTACTAAGGTAACATCAATATCTCTAGACGGTTTTGTCAGTTTTTGGATTAAGGCCCTTAGGCCTTGTACACACTACTCAACATAAAATTTGGATACCGAAATTTTTAAAATGCTATAACTTGACATTGGATTGACGGTTCTTGATGATTTTTGCGGATTTGGAATCCTTATTTCACGTAGATTTTCTATGGTCTAAGCATTTTATTTGAGGGTTGAAATTTACACATTATACCGGGTCGATAATAAACAAAAACATAGCGACAAGAACAAGTTTATTACATTATATTCTACAATGTACAAGATTGCTTAACAACGGCCAAAAGTCAATTCTTAAAAAATTTATGATTCTAATTCTGGTAATTTTTAATAATTAAAAAAAAATTTAACTAAAAAACTAAAAATGAATTTACATTAATTAAAAAAAAGAGAAGCTAATATTTTGTTGGTCCTCCTGCTCGTAATATTATTTCCCGACATCGATTTGGTAGAGTATCCACAAGATTATTTATAAAATCTTGTGGAATATTCTCCCATTCTTCACGAATGGCCTCACTGAGCGTTTCTAAGGTTCCAGGGGGTACATCAAGAGATCTTACTTTAAGTTTTAAATAAGACCAAACGTGGTCGATGACATTAATATCCGGAGACTTTGCAGGCCAGTTCATCCTATTGATGTTTTGTGCCTGCAAAAACTCTGTGATCCTTCGCGCTCTGTGAGGTCGAGCGTTGTCATCCACCAATAGAAGTTCTGGGCCCTAATGTCGAGCAAAAGGAACAACAATAGGTTCCAAAATTTCCTCCTGATAAACAGTAGCATTAATGGTTTGGTTGGTAATGAATAGCTCGGTTTTACCATTTCTTATGATACCTCCCCACACTGTAACACCTCCGCCACCAAATGCTTCTTGAGGGTCCATATTTTCCTCCAAATATCGCTGATTTGGCCTTCTCCAAACTAAAATTCGGCCATCGGAGTGAAACAAATTAAATCTTGTTTCGTCAGTAAATAAACAATGGCTCCACTCTGCATTACCCCAATTCGCATGCCGATTTGCCCATGCCCGCCTATTCGCTTTATGGTGTTGTAATAACCGCACACATTTTGCTCTGCGACGGGCTCTATAATTTAAAATGTTTGGCATTATGTTATGTTTTTTTAAAAAAGTCTCCTCACCTCAAGTTGTTTTTATTTAATGTTCTTCTCACTGTTCTGTCCGAAACTCTCACCCCCGTTTGTTGTCTTAAAGAGTCATTTAGTTTTCTAGAGTTCTTTGTTCTATTCCGCATAGTTTCTCTTCTTTTCTTTCGGTTATTTCGTTTATTTTTTTTGTATGTCCACCCCCATGCCCATAAATGTGATCACCAGTAGTTTCGACGCGGCGGATCAAATTATAAATTGTCTTTCGGCTGACATTGTAAATGTGCGCAATTTGCTGTTTTGACATTCCTTCGTTGAGAAGTCGAATGCAATTTTCCCTTTCTGCCGTGGTTAAACGCCTCATATTAATTAAGCTTTACAAAATTATAACATTGAAATGTGTCAGATTATTTCTAAAATAATGTAAACAGTTTTTAATTGCATAGCAACAAATTTGTTTTTCCAATGCCTACTTTGAAATTGACGCGTCGCGTAGAAATTACACCCGATCATAATTATGGGCTTGGGGGTGGACAAAGAACTCTGTAAAACTGAATGACTCTTTAAGACAACAAACTGGGGTGTGAGTTTCGGACAGAACAGTGAGAGGAACATTAAATAAAAACAACTTGAGGTGAGAATTTATTTTTACAAAAACGTAAATAATGCCAAATCTTAGAGCGCGTCGTACCCTACGTTTTTGATTATTATCGACCCGGCATAATGTGTAAATTTCAACCCTCAAATAAAATGCTTAGACCATAGAAAATCTACGTGAAATAAGGATTCCAAATCCGCAAAAATCATCAAGAACCGTCAATCCAATGTCAAGTTATAGCATTTTAAAAATTTCGGTATCCAAGTTTTATGTTGAGTAGTGTGTACAAGGGCTAAGGGCCTTAATCCAAAAACTGACAAAACCGTCTAGAGATATTGATGTTACCTTAGTAACGAACCATATTGCAACGACCAAAAAAATTTTTTGCGGAAATTTCACTCATACAAACTTTTTGATTTTTTGCGTGACTTCATTGATCACCCCGTATATAATAAACTTATGTTCCTACGATAAATATACGCCATGTAGCTTAATCCGAAAAAAACTAGCTCTTAAAATTTGCAAGTCGCGTTCAAAAATTTTCATTCCTGTTGAAAATATTGAACTTTAAATTTTGCCTAAAATTCTCTATGTGTAAGTTCGAGTGGCCAGCAGTTTATATTAAAATATCTGTTTAGGAAATATCACAAATTTGATGACAAATTTATGTAATGATTATTATGTAAATAAATAATTGTTTAAGCCCGATCCCAAACCGAACGTTTCAATTATATGGTGTCTCAAGGAACTAATATAATTTTTAACGGTTTGGAAACAAGTAAGAATTTTTACAAACTATGGCTTTTTTCGTAAACACACAAATTAAACACATCCTTTGCAGTACTCTATTGTGGAACACACTGCATACGAACAACGTATCTTAGATTAGCAATAATTTATTTGTAAATATAAACAATTTAGGTTGCTAGATTCGATCTTCTCTGCTTTGTTGATATCTTCGGATGTATTTTACTACTCGTGTTGTATCAAATTAAAAGTGAAAAATTGTGTGCTAAAAACTGATGAGTACATATGACATTACTTTGTGTTAATTTATTTACTTGCAAAACCTAACTTAACCTGATTGAAGATAAATGAAGTTTACAAGTGGAAACATTAAATCAAACATAGTTCAAATGTGCTTTTAGAGGGCTGGATATTAAAGCATAATATTTTTAGTCGCAAACTCCTCTATAAAATCCTTATTTTACTATAAGGAACTTAACCAGACTGCAACCAATAGCTACTCTCCGGGCCATGTGCCCCGCCGAGCGCTGAATTACAAGTTACAAGCCTGGCGCGTTAAGTGTAATAATTGCATATTACCATCAAAACGCTAATGCTTCGATTGCAACAAACACCAGCCGAAAGACTGACCCTACTTAAGGGAGCTCTCGTGCCAGTCGTCACACACCACTTGCAGACTGCAGTTTCGAGCTGTTGGTTCTCGTCAGTGTAAGGTAGGCATGTGACGACCGACACGAGGATCACTTGACTATTTAGTACATTTCGGTATCTTTGGGATAGCGACATGTATAATAGTCAGCAGGCGCTATCTAGCGGTCCAGTGTCTGTTGCAATCGAAAAATAAATAGTCTGACTGGGTTTAGCAGAGTTCAAATGGGCTTTTAGAGGGCGGAATATTAAAACATAATATTTTTAGTCGCAAACTCCTCTATAAAATCCTTATTTTACTATAAGTAACGTAACCAGATTGCAACCGACAGCTACTCTCCGGGCTATGTACCCCTCGGAGCGCTGAATTACAAGTTACAAGCCTGACGCGTTAAGTGTAATAATTGCATATTACCATCAAAACGCTAATACTTCGATTGCAATAAATACCAGCCCAAAGACTGATCCTACTTAAAGGAGCTCTAGTGCCAGTCGTCACACACGACTGCAGTTTCGAGCTGTTGGCTCTCGTCAGTGCAAGGGCAATCGAAGCATTAGTGTTTTGATGGTAATATGCAATTATTACACTTAACGCGCCAGGCTTGTAACTTGTAATTCAGCGCTCCGAGGGGCACACAGCCGGAGAGTAGCTGTTGGTTACAATCTGGTTACGTTCCTTATAGTAAAATAAGGATTTTATAGAGGGGTTTGTGACTAAAAATATTATATTTTAATTGAATCAAATAGTTACAAAATCACAATACGGTGACAATTCGCTGATACACAGTGTTCAATACTTTATTTTATAAAGAAAAGTTCGTATGGACATATGTCCGCAACGGCTTCAATTTTTTGGTAGAGGGTGTTGATTTTTTTTTTAAATCGTTATTTTTTAATATCTCAGAAAGTGCTTAGATATTATTTCCAATTTTGGCATGTGTTAATAGGATATAAAACCACATATTTTAGTTAGAAAAGTTATTTTATCGCTCAACCAGTGGCGTCCCCACAAACATGTCATCAGATATTTTTTACCAAATAAGTTATATGCCACTGACATTTTCCATGTGGATTAGCCTGGTTACCTCTGAAAATGGTTGCTTGCGTTTTTCTTGTCTGGCGCACAGTTCTTGCTTAAAACAATTACATTCAAATTGAAACTAATTATTATTAACATTGACAATGATAAATTTTATTTTAGAAAACCATTAGGACAAACCACATGCAAATGGCTGCGAACAATTACACTGAAATAAACGGGAGCTCCATCGTGCACATAACACATTTGAATTTTTAACACAGGAGAAAATGCAGGTAAGATTGTCCATTAAGTCGTCTTGGCAGAAAAAAAGGGGCTATAAGATTATTACCAATAATTCCTACCCATACATTAATCGAAAATTGTTCTTGGAAGTGGGTTTCGGTTATGGCATGGGGGTTTTCGTCCGCATTACTGTGGAAATTTGAATAGCATTCATACAAAAATTTGCTTCGTCTGTGAACACAATTTGTGACTCAAACTGCAGATTTAGTGTAACATTCTAAAAGTACCACTGACAGAAAAAATCCCTGGAAAGTATTGCCTGTACTCTTAGAATATGGTACGGTTACAACCAAAAATCAACCAATAGTCTCCAAACAATTGGATGACAAATATTCGGAGCTCTAGAGATCTTCATCGTACTCGTCTCTCTACAGTTCAAGGCCTACCTTCTGAAGTATCTTTTTGGAAATTACCATTTTCACAAAGACGGCGATGAATAGTCGAAAAGGATCGGTTATCTGGCAAGGCACGATTAGGATATCTTTCCTCATACATACTTCTGGCTTTTGTTGCATTATCATATGCGAGACCATATATACGTAATACTTTGTCGCCATCTCCGCATTCGTATAATTCACCATAATTACTGGGATATTCGAATGAAAACAGCAAAAAAATAAGATAAGTTCAACGAAACCCTAAAATCGAAGAAATAATACGATGAGAAGGTTTTCAACACCAACAACTTACTTTATATCAACAAATATTGTTTTGGAAATGATGTTTGTAAAAATTTATTCTAGGATAACTGGATGTGTTCAAAAATTATTCAATACTGCTGAATGAAGCAATTTGAATTTAATTGTGTTATCAAGAGCTGTGCAACGGACGAGAAAACGCAGACTGTTTTTATGTAGAATTGATCAAGCTAATTAGAAAAAATATCCACATGGAAAAATGTCGGTGGTGTACCACTTTCTTGGTAAAAAGAAATCCAGACGACATGTTTGCAACGACGCTACTGGTGGAATGATAAAATGATTTTTTTCTGAAATCGGTCAAGAATATCTACATTCTCGGTGTAATTTTAGATCCCAAAATACACAATTCTAGTATTTTAGTCCGTTGTTAAGCAACCATCAGAAAACAGTCCGGGAAAGTTTTTTCCGTCCGGTTTTTTATATACATTTTAGACAGTATAAATAAATACACGCAGACAACCAAAAAATGCACTTTTTAGTAAATGGAACATTTATTGAACATATTACATATATGGAACGTTTATTATAACTATTTTACAGTGAATAAAATATGTATAAGTAATAATATAAGTGTATTCTGGTTCCGAATTAAATTAAGTAAATTATGAAATATGGAGGGAGAATAGTTATTTGTTTAACTAGGCAGCGTAGCGCGGATAGGAACTCAGCCCAGGCAATCAATCTATTTTGCTACTGAGTTGAACATATAATTTTTCGTCGATTGTTTAAATATATTCTAAAATAGTGAAATTATTACAATTATCAATCTCCCTATTTTTGTTGTAATAAATTTAATAAATATTCATTAAAAATCGCAGTTGTTACTAGTTGGTTACCATGGAAACTAAGTGTCACTTTTCCTGCCTAGACAGGAAAGTGCAAAATGAGCACTTTCCTGCCTAGGCAGGGAAAGTGACACTTTGCTGATTGATATTAGTCAGCAAAGTTAGTACTTTGCTGTTAATCGGCGAAAAAAATCATTATCAGATATATACAATCTTATACAAAGTACTAATAAAAGTTTATGTGATAAAATCGAAGGGATCAGCACCAACCTAAAAACTCTTGCAGATAAGGAGGTGGACAGTGGAGTTAAGAAAGTGCAACAAATAGTGCTGACTTTACGAACCGAAAACAAAATCCAAAAACAACGCCTTCAGTCAGTTGAGCAAACACTACGCAATAATAACGTTATTTTCTATGATTTCAATGAAACTGAGACCGAAATACATGTATATTTATTGTATCAAATCCAAAATTTTCTCCCCCTCTAAATATTTTATCCGCTATGTCTACCTTATTTGTAAAAGATTCCTATATATATATTTCGTCAACGGTTGAGAATTTCCATCCCCCGTTCTTCTTTAAAGCAATTAAATCTGCCCCAGCATTAACCAAATTTGTCGCAGTGGACCGACGGAAACAGTGTACTGTGTATTCATCTGCATTTGGCGATAATTTCAGGCATTTGTCTAAACTGATGTACTCCCATTACTTGCCTGCAATCTTTCCCAGTTCATTATTTAAAGAAAGAGACTTTTGACTTCTTTGGTTTATAGTTGTTATCTTGACATTTCAGGAAAGCACGTAAGTTCAAATATTTTGATATATCAATATCTTCTTTAGTACTAAGTATAGCTCTCAGCATGGAGTAATTCGAGAATAACGTAGATGCCTTCAACTTTGTAGATAAATCGGAAAAGTATGCAATCACAACATTTTCAGATCGGGAGGTCGTCTTTTTTTCTTGGCAATAATCCATAAAAAACGTTTGTAAGCGTATTCATATTTTGCCTTAGATTTATTTGGCAATAAATTTAAAGTGACATTTTTAGCAGCTTCTACTAAGTCGGGTCACCTGGACATCATCATCACCACTGCCCATTTTAAATAGTTTTTAATATTTTTTTAGCGATAAGTAGGTACTATTAAAGCGAAATAAGTACTGAATCTCTGACTTTTATCACAATAATAAAAACAGTGATTGTCAAAGAAACGATTTCATAGACAGTTAGATGGTAATGAAAAAATGTTATGCATTTATAAAAATTTCTTAATTTATAATAATATTGATTGCGATCTCAGAAAGAATGGTATGTGTATGTTTAAAAGCACATTCTCGGACTTCAATGCTTGTTGGCCTTGGCTTAACGCCTCGGCCAGCAATTTACATCGTCTTCGTCCGGGAATGTATTGCTTTAACTATTAGATACACAATACACCATTCTAACTAAAGTATGTGGTTTCATATCCTATTAACACCTACCAAAATTGGAAATAGTGTCTAAAGTACTTTCTAAGATATTAAAAAATAACGATTTAAAGAAATTCAACACCCTGCAGCAAAAAAGCCGTTTCAGACATATGTTTATGAACTTTTCTTCATAAAACAACCTAAGGTATCACACGCCCTAACATATTAACACGTCATCAAGGAACACCCTGAATATAAGTATCGCAGTCCCAGTATTTTATAGATATTTTGAAACATCTCCAGTACTTTTGCACCTTACGTTGACAAAATTTGTTGACCACAAGCCAAGATCTTTTTAAGAAATATGGGTTGTTTGACAGCCATCTATCTAAAAAAGCAACTATAATAAAACTGAGCCTAGAATCTCAATTATTCAAAGAAAAATGCTCCCACTGTAATACAACAGCATGGTGGAATATATGAATATAAGTATCTATTAAAACTAATTTTATAATTAATAATCGATGAAGGTCGTTGACCTAATCGTGCGACGGTCAGTGTAATGACTCTTATGAATTTGTAATTTTTCACCCTAAACATATCTCTGCCAGATCAATAACCCAGGTATAATTTTACTTACCATTGCCTTAGTCACTGTTTCAATAGGGGAACGATTGCACCCTTGAGGCCCTTGGCCCTTGGGTTTCTACAATCAATATTATAAATACGCACTGCACCTTTTAAAATACTAACGTTGTTAATAAATAATCTTGAAAAACTGTGTAACATAATGTACGTACACGGTTCACATATAGGTGTAATAAATATTTACTGACAGACTGAAACTAATTCATACGGTAATCATAAACAAAAGAGGCGATAAAAATTTAATTAATAACTATCGGCTAAAATGCACGTTTAAATATATTAAGTAAAGTTTTTGAAAAAGTATCCATATAAGACCCTGTATATTCTTACATTTTCGGATTCTGGAGATGATTATAAGTAAGATTGGATAGTTTAAAACAATTTGTGCGCACTTGATTTATTAGGGCCATTTTTATTTCTTGCATTTAGAGTACAGTGAATGCGCTCAAATCAATCAAATGGACCAAAACGATAAGAGAACATGTAAAAGTGAGATTTTTCACATTGGTTTAATAGCTACGACTAACCAAAATTTCCGAAATCACTAACTTGTAATTATGTCAACTTTCAAATGGCAACATCCATTTTAAATACTCTTTTTCATGACAACTCGATAGATATCTTCAAATCGAAAATCGGTTTGATATTAACGCAAGTACACAAGTTTTTTGGAGAATAATAATTTGCAAATCGACTGCTGTAATTTTGTCAGTACACACATCATCAGGTCCATATTCCAAGTTTAATTAAAATGTCCTGACCTCGCAGGAAATGACGTGACACAACATAGTGACACTTAATTGAAAGCAGTAACTATAACAACTGAACTTTTCGGGAGATATGCATATCGCTCAAACGGCTCCCATATGCACGCGCCGGCTAGATCTGTTACAAATCCTTTCATTCATACGTTCATAAAACCCGTATAAACGAAACAAGTAGGATTCTCAATACTAAAATGAAATCCGAAGAGTATCCCTAAAACTTATGAAATTATATTTGTATTGTTGAAGGAGACAACGCAAGATACATATTAAGATCAAAAATAAAATCAATTACGTACCCTAAGGATCCATTTTAGGATCTCTACTATACTTAATTTACCCAAACGAGCCTATCATTCAAATTCAAACTATGGTACTATACGCACATAATACTTCGGTAATATTTACTGAATATAATGCAATAGATTCAAATTTGAAAATTGATAGTTCGCTTATAGGCAGACCCGGCGGAAGAAAAACATATATATCAGTCAAGTACCTGTTTTGGCGCCCTGCTCCCGAATTCATACGGAAACTAAAACATATGAACACGTTAAAAAATAAAATCAGATTTTAGATGTATTACTTATTTCATTGAAAATCTAAATAGGTAGGTATGTATTATAATATGTATTTCCTTAAGAGAAAATAACTTTGCGCGCCTTTACTTTCATAAAATATTTATTGACAGATTCATAATCAATTTCGCTTAATATATCATACTCAATAGACATCATCGCTAGCCCAACTAAGCGCTCTTGAGATATCGATAACAGCAAATAATTTCTCGTTAATTACTTCCCTGTCCAGTGGAAAAGTATTGTAACGCAAAAAAAAAGTTTCTTTTTTGTTGAAATAGGCTTAAAACGTCCAGATTTTAAATTTGAGAGAAAAAAATGTGCTGTCTGTCGGTCTGTAACTTTTTTTGTACGCACGTTTACTCTGGAACCGTTTATGATATTGATTTGAAATTTGGTACACTTATGTATTATAACGAGATCTGAAACTAGATTATATTTTAATCTAATTCCATTGAAGGATTCGTGGATAAATGGGGTAAATAGAGGTAAGTAGGCAAAGCATCAGCATCAGCCACCCCCTCACTATCACCCCCAATACCACCCCACCCTATTATTAAAGGGAGTAAAAATTAAATTGGGATTTAGTGTGTGTGTATGAGAACCAAGGACCTTTAAAATTTATTTTGGCAATAGCCACAACCATCCCCTCTACCACCCTCATTGCCACCCCCACCTTATTATGAAAGGGATTAAAATATTACATTGGGATTTAGTATGTATAAGACTTGAAGACAAAATCTGGATGTGGAAGTAGTGATTCCTTGGGTAGCGATTTTTTAACTTTGAAAGGCTTCTTTCCCCTGATGTAACACTTATTGGCAATGTTAATAAAATGAGCAACGCCATAACTTGTCAGGAACGTATTCAATCAAATAGTTTTCACAAATAAAATTTAAAACATTTGTTGACGAACTTCCAGAGGGAATTCGGGAAGACAAAATCGTAAGCTCCTGATGAAGGTGAAGTCCATTAACATCGTAATGATTATCATCTGTTAGGAATAACTGGAAATCTTCACATTTTTTTAATAGATCCATTTCACTATTAATATCGTATTTAGTTTATTCCAATGTGTCAACATTTCCATATGCGAATTGCAATTGGAATCTGAAATTGGTTAGGAGGGTGGTCAATAAAAATTATTGAACACTTAAGCCCCATTAGGATCCTTGTACTTCCTCCCTGTAGACAGACCCTCGCCTATAGGTCTCCAACCAGCCTAATCTTGCGAAATAGGTGGTGATGCTGCCTAGGGGCATCTCCCTTACATCGGCCAAATTAGACCAACGTTCTCCCAAAATGGATTCTCTGATTGATGAGACGGTAGAACAGTCACAAAGTACACGTGGAACCGCCTCTTCTTCTTGTTCACAGCCTCTATAGAGGTGTTTCGCTTATTCTCATATTATATAGATGTTTCCTTAACGGACAATGTCCAGGCTGGATTCCTATACGTAGGTTCCTTCTGGACGTAATCCATTGCTGTACTCTTGTTGGAATATTTTAATAGTTCTCTAGCAAGCTGACAGCTCTGTGGGCGAAAGAAGAAAATTTCGAAGTGCGCTTTTGGCAGTATATGAGCCAATCTATGAATTTTTAAGAATTATTTTGCCGAGTTGGATTTGTTAGTTGAAAAAATGGCAAGAAAGTTATAATTATTGGAAAAAGCTGAAAATCGATATTTGTGTGAAATTCGGTGCTTTGAGATTTTTTGTCGATTGCAATTTTTAAGAGAATTCGTGATGGGATTGAAGGTAAAAAAAATGTTCGTGAAGTTTTGGGGCGAAGCATTTCAATGAGAGTTTTTAGAAAATGTGCAACTTTTTGCGAGCCGTATATTTTCCATTTTGAATGAGACTTTATACTTTTGTACTTCTATTGAACACGAACAAGCCCTCTAGGTTGGTAAGGTAGGTATTTGAGCTGAGACTGGAGCTTTAGAGCTTAATAGAGACTCTTGTGGCTTTTCGTGCACTTAATTTTATTTTTGAAAAGGTTGGGGGGGGGTTGCTCCTAAGATGTCGGACAGGGTCCAGTGCTACACCCTGTATAAATCCCAGTAGTTGGTTTCACTTGTATTTGAGTATCTGAATCTATCTTAGTACTTTATTTTTAAGTTTTATTTTTTTTTAATTTGTGAAAAAGTCTAACGGTTCACCCTGTATATGACTTCCTGAAATAACACACTTTGTTTTAAAAGGAAATTAAAATATTTATTTAAATTAAATGAACAGAGTTCGTAAAATTTTAAACATAAAATTTAGTTCTAAAAACAGTTATAAAAAGGCAACTGTTCGACAACGAAAGTTCCGATTTGAGAAAAAATTTCTTTTAATTGTAAATGAGTCAAATTGTCTTAAAAAATTCACTCTATTTTATTATGCACGAAGGCAGAAGCTTTAGTTTATTTATTTTATAGATTTATTTTATGGGGCGCGGTGGCCGAATTTAAAGTAGATTTATTTTAAGGGGCGCGGTCGTCGAAGGTTTGTTTTAAAGTAGATTTAATTTATGAGGCGCGGTGGTCGAAGATTTGTTTAGGTATTTTACTTGGTGCAGCCAAGGAAGTAGAACGGACACTCAAAGCACTTAGGGTACACTGAAAACTGATTTATAAACAGATTTAGAACAGATATACACGCTGAATCTGACTTACTTTGGTATTGAAAACTGACTTAGCCTGAACTCGTGGTGTTCGGTTTTATATATGGTCCGTCGGGGGAGTGCGGAGATCTGGAAATGTCCCCGCCCATTCCGTGCGGGTACGATTGCGCAATATTTCATAATATTGCATCATTAAATGTAAAAATGAAACATTCTGATATGAAAATTATACGACCGTCTCGGTATTGAAATGGGAAATTTTTTGGTATATAAACGAAGTTCGAATTCGGAAGTTATTAACGAAAATAAGTTGAAGAAATTAATTAAATTTGAAATGATCACGTAAAGTCGTCTCGATGGTACTGCACGAGTTGAATATGATATGAAATTGTGCCGATACGTTCACGGTGAATGAAGGGAAGTAAGTTTTGATAACAAAAGGGGATCGAATGGAAATAAGTTTTGATATGAATGGGGAACGGTAGTACCAGTATTTTATTGAAGGATATGAATGAAGATTGATTATATGTTTATATTAAAGATACAAAACGGATTGAGAGTCGAATTTGAAGGGAAAATTATTCGATAGAAAATTAACGGGAGTGAATTGAAATATTTCGATCGAGCTGCAGAAAGTAGCTTTGATGTAGATGAAGTTTATTTGGGGCCGGTATCTTTTAGGACGATATTTGTAATGTTGGATCAGTAAAATTGGTAATTTGAATAATTTATGATATTTGCTGATGGATTGAGGTTATCTATGAATTATCGATGAATCGTGAATTTTTCAGAATTTATTTATGAAACTTGTAGTTTTTTGATTAGATTAAGTGTGAGATTACTTTTCTATCATGTTTTGACAATTTGAAATTAAAGATTGAATTATTTGTCAAATGTTAAGATTTAAAAAAAAAATTCTGTACGTCATATACGGAACGTACTGTAACACTATCCGTTGTAAGTAAAAAAATGTGTGAACATTTAAAAAAGTCTTTATTCTATACCTTGTAAATTTTTCTAATTTGGTCAATTTCGTGCCAGATTTGATAGTTAGCCAAATTTATTTTCGATGCCATAACGAAGGTCGCTGAATTGCAACTTCTGTATAAATTTTTATTCGTTTAAACTAATAATAGTAAATAATATTACATTATATAAAATGCCAACTTTTTGATGTATAAAACATTAGAACAATTTAGAACATTTTAATTTAAAAGTTAGTATTTTGGATTGTTTAAGGGATTGCTTGGCTCTAAGTTAGCTTTACTTCTCTTTGACCTAAAAGATCTTTACCCAGAATTCCAAGACTTTTTACAAAGCCTGTGGTTTTCCCCGAATTTCCTTCTATTCCCTCATTTCCTGGCGCCCACATGAAGGTTACCTTGTTGTTACTTGCCAGTTGCTTCAGATATTGTTTACATTCCCAGACAATTTTAGACAAGAATGTATAAGACCTTAAGAGCCTTTTCCTGGACACACAGATAGAGTAAATTTCTGCCTGGAAGATATTTGGATATTGCCAAAGACTCAAGAGCTTGCTTACCCCCTTATGGCAATACCTACCTACCTCTTTAGCCGTTTTAGATCCATCTGTGTGGCAGATGAGTGACCCTTTCTCCAACAGCAGTACTTCGATCGAGCATATCAAAGGGCAAGTTCCGCTTAATGTTTTCATCCAGAATTACCCCTAGATACTTAACCTCACTGGAAAAATTCAGAACTGTTCCATTCAACATAGGAATTTAGTTTTCTCCTTTTGGTGAATGACACAATAACTGTTTTGCTCGAATTAACACTAAGGCTCTCTGACGAACACCATTTAGATATTATATTTAACGCAATTTTCATGTCTGCCTCTCATAGTCACACGTCCAGGTCAACAGCATAGCCCTGAACGTTGAAGCCGGAATGGAAGATAGTAGTGAATTTCAATTGGACTCTAGCCTGATAATTGACAGTTTTGAAATGTTTGAAAATATTTTTTGTAACCGGCCGGCCTCCAGGTCACCTGAACTACCCTCATAAGTCTAGGAGATCTAGATTTGTCTGAATAAAGGAGGCAGTATTTTCATACATGCGCAGTATATGCACGTAGTAGACACCAATCGGCAATAGCACATGGCAAAATTCGAGCTGAATTTTTAAACTTAATACAAATTTGTAGAATAAAATTTTAATTCAGCGTATTTTAATATAGACTCCTTGCGAAATATAAGCAGGAAAGCTAGTTTTGTCAAGGAATTCTTTTTGTACATGGAAGACACTGTGCAATACGATATCCCACTTACCATTGTAGTAAAGAATCATTTCATGGTTTTTCTGTCGTTTTATTTTCATAACGGCTACCCGTGTCGTTTTATTTCAAATATAAAAACACTTAAAGGTAACATGGAAAACATTAACATTCAAGTTTAATAATTGATAATATATAGTACTATAATTTTTTTATAGAATTGAATATTCTGATTATTCTAATATAAGTAGGTATGTAATATGCCGCCTAATATTTGTTATGTATAACATTGAGTTGTATAACACGCGAAAGCTACATTAAACCTCAGATCTTATTTTTTTTTTATATTGATAATTCAACAACTATAAAATTTTAAAGATAATTTTAAGTTTGACAAACCTAGTTAGATATGTGGTAAAAATCTCGACGTTAATACACAGCTTAGTAAAAGATATATAAAATTTAAAAAATATTGTATGACGACACACGCCAGCTTCGCTGGCATATCCCCGCCGCGCCGTCTTTATCTCTGCTATTATTCATCATAGTATAATGCGATGTTTATTTTGAGAGAATAATCTATCGAACAGTGAAAGGTTTTACCGAGATCTGCTCTGTGGCTCTCAAGTTTTGCACAAAAACACAGCTTACTGCTTTAATTGTCATTTACGAGTGGCTCACAGCGCTCATGAGTGGCAGGAAGAGTTTTTCATTGCCGTTCACGAGCTCTGTAAGCCGTTCGTGAGAGGCAGTAAACGACATTTACTGACACTAAGATGAAGTGTCAGAGAAATCACAGTTTAAGTTCAACAAATATGGCATAAAGGTCATGGTTTTGACGTTTACAGAAAAGCTAATTTTTTTCCAAACGTCAAAAAATGTACCATTGATAAGAAGATTTACCACTTTTTCTTCATATAAAACAATATACTATTACTTGAATAATTCCTTGATAAAATTATCAGAAAAACTAAATGGAGTTATACGACGATCTAAACACGTTTCTAAGAAATACGTATGACGAGCGACAGGCACAAACCAATTAAAAACGTAAATTATATTACTTACGTGTAAACTTAATATCGGGCTTTAACGGTTGAGGGCGCCTTTTATAAGGGGGTAGTTTGTCATTCTCAATCTTCCACATCTTCAAACACTGAGGCTCATGAATGTAGATCGAGTTAACTGAAAATTGTCTTCCACAAATGTAACAAGGGAAAAGTGGAGGTCTTTTTGCCGACTTTGGTCGATCTTCCTTTTCTTTTTCACTTTCCGTGCTTGGTCGACGTAGTTCAGGCTCAGGAGTTTTCAATTTCACGTCTAAAAAAATTGAATATATAAATATGCTTACCTAAATTGAAAAATTTGATTTAATACTAATAATAGGATTTTATTGGCATCAAGAGAACTATACAAAAAATAAAAGGAACTACAAATACTACTGCGCCAAAACGGCAGAGTTTGGAACTAAGTTCCATTCTTCCACTCAACCCTGATGATGCAAAATTAGCAAACAAAATCACAGTAAATCGAAACCGTATATGATATTGCAGAGTTACAAAAAAGTTGTCAGAGCTTCGAGCAGTGAGTGTTTTATTTTTTTCTTAAAATTGACTAAAGACAAATCCTTTAAAACAGATGGAATTTTGTTATAATATTTTGTAACGTAGTAGGAAAAGGAGTACTGGAAGAGTGAGGTTTTATGTACTGGTATTGTCAATATACGCTTATGTCTAACATTAACATTGTGTGCATCTGCCCTAAACCTGGTTTTACTTAGCAAATACCGCGGATCACTATTTTTAATAATTTTATGAATTAGTTTAACTGTTAACAACTTTAATTCATCAGATCTTGTCGAAATCATATTTTTTAAAGCCATATATAAATAGTATACAGGTGTTCTCTATCCGTTGCAGAGTGTATGATAATAGTGAGTTAGAAAATACCACAACTGCATAATTCAGATGTGACAAAACCAATGACTCGCTGAATGCATTTTTAACAATATGTATAACATGCTTCTAAAATTTTTTCATTTATAATCTATAAAGAGGCCAAGACTTTTTAGTGCATTCTGGGAGTCGGATAGAACCTCGAAAAATGTAAATATTTGCTAATCTAACGAGACTGTCAACCCCCGTTTTCGAAGATGCTGAACACGATGTCGGTGGTAAAATTTCTCTTCGAGGTCACCCAACCTCCCCACATGGACAAAAACCACCCCCGAAAGGGGTACCGCCTGTCCGCCGTCTCCTACCATCCAAACCTGTGTTACCCCGTTTTCGAGGATACTGAGCACGCTCGCGATGTCGAGACCTCTCCTTGATCCCCGCCAACCCCCCCAAACGGCCAAAAACCACCCCCGAAAGGGATAAACAGTGGAGAGGTCGTTTTCTCTCGGCTAAACCCGTGTTACCCCCAGTTTTCCTCGAAAACGGGGGTAACATGGATTTATCCGACAAAAGACGGTATATCCGCGATTTACCCTTTTCTGGTTCTTAGCCGTTAGGCGGCTTGACGGGAGTCGAGGAGGGGTCTCGGCATCATCGTGGTGCTCAGCATCCTCGAAAACTAGGGGTAACACGGGTTTAGCCGAGAGAAAACGGCCTCTCCGTGGTTTATTCCTTTCGGAAGTGGTTATTGGCCGTTTGGGGAGGTTGGCGGGGGTCGAGGAGGGGTTTCTACATCACCATGGTGCTAAGCATCTTCGAAAACAGGGGTAATACAGGTTTGGATGTTAGGAGATGGCAGATATGCGGTTTACCTCTTTCGGGGGTGATTTTTGTCCGTGTAGGGGATTGGGTGACCTTGGAGAGAAATTTTACCACCGCCATCGTGTTCAGCGTCCTCGAAAACGGGGGGAAGGCATAGTCTCGTTTAGCAAATATTCACATTCCTGTCCGACTTACAGAATGCACTATTTAGATATGTTGCAAAGTCCTGATGATTTATATTAATATGAATACTGTTAGTATACAAATCGCTCGTTGGTCCGCATCAAAATAGCATTAGTTTGGATTTGGTGGGATTAACAGTTGGACAATATTTTTCCGACATATATACTAGTGCCCGTAAATCTTGATTTACACGTACACATGCCTCCAGACAGTCATTTTTTCCAAACGAATATTAAATTTGGGTATCATCTGCATATAAGTGACTAGAACCATACTGTAAGCTGTCTTGGAAGGTCGATGTGTACAAAGTAATAAACAGTAGAGGACCTAATATGGATCCCTGAGGGACTCCGGAGAACGTGTTTAATGGATTTGAAATATTGTTACCAAATTTGACCATCTGTTGCCTATTTAAAAATAATTTTTAATGAGTAGAATTGCGATTCCATCAAATCCCAAGTAATGAAGCACTGATAATAGAGTCTCATGATTAATCCTATCGAAGGCCTTGGAGTAATCATGCAAGGCCAATATAGTTAAGTTATCTTTATCGCATTTCAATAAAATATCATCAATAACTTTCAGCAAAGTTGTAGTGCAACTGTGATTTGCTCTACATCCTAATTGGTTTTGTTTTGAGGCAATAGATCACACGCTTTTAAGTGATTTTTTATTTGAACATTTAGTGTTTTTTCTAGGGTTTTAGATATCACAGGTAAAATATTAATTGGCCTGAGGTCCAAGGTTACTAGGTTTATTTAGTTTTGGAAAAGGCAGCATATAAGCTATTTTCCATTTAGAAGGGAATACACTAGTTTCAATGCAATAATTTATCAAATGAGTTATAAACGGTAAAACGGTTTGACAACAACATAAAAACATGGTTAAAGAGATGTAATCAGATCCGCATGCTTTAGATGTTACCGAAAGGAGCGTTTTATAAATTTCCTCCTCAGTAACCGTCGAAAAATGAGAATCTATTACATTGGGCTTTATATTATTTCTAAGAAATGAAACAGTGGGTTCATCAGCGTTGTCTGTAACTTGACTAGAGGAAACGAAATACTTATTTACATTGTCAACAATCCCTAAAGCCGAAGGTACATCTCTCGAAACTTGGCGATTATGAATATTTAAATCACGAAAGGATTTTCAACACTTTTTTTGCAAAGAATAATTTAAATAGGCTTTTCTTTCATTAATGATAGCAGTTTTATCATAATTGCGTAGATTCTTGTAATAATCCCAGTGGGCAGGACGTTTAAATCTTATCAGTGCTCTGTCTCTCAGTTTACACAAACTTCAAATTTTCTGTGAGCCAAGGGGCTTTCTTCTTAGTTATTTTAGCAGTTTTAAGATGAGCATGAATATCAAATAAACATAAATATTTTTCTACTTCTACAAAATTTTTAATTTACCCGATATATTACTGGCAAATAACTAAAAAGAACAGTTAAAGCTTGTTTTTTTGTCATCGCTATATAGTATAAGTGTTGCTGTCTAATTGTCTGTATGATGAACAAACTAATCTAAAGAATCACAGAACGATGCCTAAGTAGGCCGCGAGATGGATGGACGGACAGACAGAGACAGGCAGACGTATCGAATTGTTCTGTAGATATTTGTACAACCTGGCTACCAATGTTAAAAGAAGAACTTAACAAACTCAACATTATCTAAAAAATATCATCAGTTCTATGTTCTGTGTAAGTAGTAAGTATCTATGGAAATAACATAAACAGAATCTTAAAGCTGTGTATTTGACATACACAGCAAAATAAGAGTTCTTCAAAAAATAGCTTTGAAAACGGAAAGAGATTACTTTCCGAAACGTCAGCAAAATATATTATTTTTGTGTTTATTCCGATTTATATTATTTGCAAAACATAACCTCTGACTTTTCCTTTGGCGTAAACGTCACGGGCGCAGAGGCCTTTTTTCCAATAATTCTATTATTTTGTAGATTCGGTGATTTGTTTTGAAGAGGATAATAGTACATGTGGTAGAAAACCCAAATAATAGGAAAGAATATAGGCAGACAGGCATACTTAGTGACATCCTTTTATACTGTGTAATGATCTCTGAAGTGAAGTTGACCTTTCTCGGCTGAATCCAACGTTTGCGGCCGAGGCACAGCCGAGGCCAAGCAAACTTCGGATGAGGCCGAGATAGATCATTTGGTCGAGGTGCACACAACATTTTTTAAACAAGTGTCAAAAAGTAAAATAAAATATTTTTAAAATAATTTCGTACAAATTACTGGACACACGGACAACATTTTGCGAGAAGCTTACTAGGCTGACAGTTTTAATTCGTTTTCAAGTTAATAACGGAAACAAATGAAAACGTCATTATATAGTTTATCGACAAGCTGTGACATATTTCAAATATTAATGATGATCAAGTAATATATGAGACCCTGAAGTGCGGCCGTGAAGTAAAAGCGGCCAAAAAAATAAGATTGACAGGTGAGTACAAAGAGATGACATTTTTAGGAATATTGTCAAATCCTATAAACGTCACTTTCTGTGACAGTTGCGTAATAAATAGATAAATGAATTCTTCAATTATGAATGTTGTTATATATAGTTGAAATCACGAATGATTTTTGCAAATACAAAGTGCATAGGAAGTGAATAACAGAAAGTCGCGTCTGCTGAGGCTACGACAGAAGTTCCGAGCGTAACGATTCGTCTTACAAATGAATAATACAAGCGCTAGTCGTAGCCGCAACCAATGTTGAGCATTCTGTCAGTTCGCTGTTAACTCAGCAGCGTGCAATGGATAAAAGACTGAATGGAGTAGCCAGAGACATGTTGGTGAAATTAAGCGAGTGCTTTAATCAGGAAAAACATAACGGATGTTTCCTTTTGCCTTTGCAGGAAGTCCATGAGGTAAATGGTAAAATTGAAAACTAAAGGAGAAAAAGGGAGGTATACCATGATCCTGTTACACCCGGTATGTATTATCATAATATTATTAATTCTTATTTAATAATTATGTACCTAGGGTCACTAAATTAATATGCACCTAACAATATGTACAATACTTTCGATTGAATGGAACATAAATTTCATCGTTCCAAAAATAACCCGCACATTTATCTACTTTTGGTACACTTTACCTGGCATGTTAATTACAACATGACATTAAACTATTGTGTAAAATAATTGCTATTAATTATTGGGTTGCTAATAAAGAAGAATGTCTAAATAGATATCAAATATTTATATAATCAATTTTACCATTATTTCTGTTGGGCGGTGGACTTCGCATATCCGGGGGTAAAGATTCATTTTCAATATTCCATTTCTTCAAGCACTGTTTTTCGTGAATTTTAATGGAGTTAGAACCAAACGGTTTTCCACAGATATAACATTCAACGCTTGGTGGCCGACGGCCTGAAGGGGTAGTTGGAGTACTTTGGGACATCGGTGCTAGATTATTTGTTAATTGAAAATCAGCAGACGAAGTTTTCACCTAGAAGAATTAAATAGTTACTTATCACAGTTTACATTTTAATAGATATGAATCTACAATATTACAGTATCCAAATATGAACACATAGAATGCTTGAAAAATATACATGTTCCATATGGTAGAAACCAGACCAATGAGGAATGGCGGAAGAGAAATGTAAACCGTATAACACAAATGTTCCTTCACAAGAAGAAACAATATTTCTGATGAAATTTTCCTTATTGTCAAATTTTGTATTAAATAATTGTTTTCGGGAAATATTTTATGAGTTTACCTTTGTGAAATCTGTAGCTACTTTTCCTCCTCATCCTTTTTTTATTATGTGACTCAAATCTTCATCTTTATCAGTCGATGTAGAAGTACTCATTTTTACCAATGCCACGAGCTGTGGTCGTAAGTAGTAGATATTTTTATTTATGTAGTTTTCTTTGTATATAACCGCATTCATTAAATTGATTTTATATATTTTTTTATTAAGTCAATCGGAAAAACATGTTTCTAAATAAACAGTAAATAAACTCAGAGAATAATGAGAATGGTTATGCGAAAAGTGACCTTGTAAGCCAAATCATGAAAACTCGGATCTAGTTTGCTTTTAGAAGACCGGAAAACTGTAGTCATCTTCATTTTCCTCTCATAAGGTCACTTTTCGAGTAACATATAAAACTAACTCTTACATTATGTTGCGGTGTTTTACAACTTCTTTGGTGTACCATTAAACGGTCCGGGTAAAATGTCCTCCCACAATTTTGACATTGTACTAAAGTCGACTGAAAAATAAAGTACGTATATATACTACCTTGATTCAAATAATGTGTATTTTATGCCTAATTTTAAAACAGGATAATTAGATTAAATATTCAGTCAAACATGAAAATGTCAAATGACGACATATTTAGGGCATATGTTTTGAAAGGAAAAAATCTCTAGATGAAACTACAATAGTTCAAATGTGATAGCACCAATGCTTCATAAAGGTTCTTACGCTAAAATTTAATATGTGAATATAGAAGTTTAATATAGGCTTTTTGTAGTACTTTGTTTACTTGCAGATTAACTTCAATGAGTCGTCAAATACTACACCCAAACTTTTTGCAGATTTAACAATGGATAGATTTTTTCCATTTATTTTTATTTGCATTTGGCTTATAGCATCTACCTAATTTCTGTCATCGAACATTAAAACCACACATTTATAGGATTAAATGATAAATAATGCTTATGAGACACATTATATTGTTTTCAAATTATTATTTATCGTATTCTCTGCAAGAAGGAAACTATATTTTTGGATTCTGTGATATAATTGAGTATCATCCGCATATGCATGATACGATAGCTCAATTTTATTGAGAATTTCTGTCGTATAGAGCACAAAAAATAACCCAAAATTAAACCCTGTGGGACACCAGTTAATACAAAAGAAGACGTTGAGCTTGAGTCGCCTACACGCCGCCTAAATTTATAGCAGTTTGTTCAAAACCATAAAATTTTACTTTGGCACACATTAATTTATGATCCATTTTATCAAGAGCTTTCGAATAATCCAATAAAGTCAAAGCAGTGACCACACCTGGTTATAGTACATACTTCGTATCTTTAAAAAATTAGCTCGAAAAAAATTTCAAAATTTGACAAATAAATCCGTCTTTCAGTTCGCCTTGTCAAAATAGAAAAAAAAGTATTCATATACGTATTCAAAGATACCTAAAATAACGTCGAAATATTCAAAATGCCCATTTTACAGCTTAAACTTCTTAAAATAATAACGTAAAAATTATAGCCCCCATATATTATTAAACCACTTCTAAGACACTTTGCATGCTCCCGGTATAAGAATTCAATTCATTTAAATACATTTTTTACAAGCCATTCTTGGTTCAATCTAAATATTTATTCGGTACTGTGTTTTAAATAATAAATTATCATTTATTTTTCTACACGACATTCTACAGCTCTTCATCAATATTTACTTCCGTTCCTTTAACATATACGTATCTGTACATATCTGCATATATCAAATCTACAGCACGCAGCACAAATAAATTATTTTATCAAAACTTATTTCTCTTCTCAGTATGACCGCTGCAGCCCCATGATAAGCGCTCGCCTGCGGAATCCTTTTACGAGGACGAGTCGAAAATGAGTACAATAAATTCACAATTTATCAAATATCTTCTAAGGTAAAGCGGATTCAGATTTCATTTAAACAACAAAAGATTTCTAATTTTAAGACCTAAACGACAATATAATTTTCAATTCGGAATTCAATCAATTTCTTCTTTATGAGCAATATTGTGCAATCCTAGCCCGCACTGACTGGCCTGGGACCTATTTAGCTTTAGACCGTGCCCGCACTGAATGGGCGGTAGCTTTGCAGCTTACAAAAAAACGATTGTGCGATAGCATAAAAGACGCGTTCTTAAACCGATCTCGAGTGCTTCCTTGGTAGCTCCAAGTAAAAAATAAATCTATTCTGCCTTCGCGCATCTAATTTAAGTGAATTTATCAATCTATTATAACCGACACCTCCGCCAAAAAGTGAATTTTTACAAATCTTCAATTAAATTCTAAAATCGAGTTATATTTTTATTTTTCAAGGCAAAATTTTCGTCGTTAAAAAGTTAACATTTTGCAACATACTTTTAAGTTAATTTTAATTGTATGAAACTCTATGAAGTGTTTAAAAGTAAATATTATAATTCCATTCTAAACTAGTGTGTTATTTTCAAGAAATAATATACAGGGTGGTAAAAAGTGCCACAAACAATAAAGTGTTTTTTTAACTTTTTATCAAAAACCAAGTGCTCCGACTGCATATACAGGGTGAAGCCTTTGACCCTTGTGCAAAAAAATTTTCAAAAATTAAACCAACACTCTCCAATCTAAAATAAGTACACGAACCTCCTCAAGGGTCTCTACTAAAACTCTCCGACGTATTCTTTTTTAATTTTACAAACACGAGGAGTGCGTTCGTGTTCAACATCTGTCTGTGGCCCTGATAATGTCATCTGTAACTTGACAATTATGAATATATAATATTTTGATAAGTATTAATAAAAACTGTTCAAAAAATAAAAACAAAAATGAAATTGAGAAAACCGTAAAAAATCATTTTTTTCAAATGGAAACCCTTAATTTTTATAATCTTATCTTATTTACCATTAAAAATAAGGGTATGAATGTCTATTCCGAAAATTTTTAGTTTTCGAAATATTGCCATTGCAATATTTTTATATGGGGATATTGCTATGAATTTTAAGTTCAATTACTCTTAGTTGGCTATGACGACATTGTGCTAGACAAATGTATGCAGCTGTCACTTAGAGAGAATGTAACAAAGTTTTATCAAGAACATGTGAAATATTTGCTAATAGATATCCAGAGAAAAAAAAACATGTCCGAACAGTATTAAACGAATAATGGAGAATTTAAAAAAATTTGGCACCGTTAAGGCAACAAATCATAAAATAAAACCAATTTTCAATGATGAAAATATGGAAATTTCTGTTTTGGGATATTTTGCGGCACACCCTATGACATCTTTAAGACAAGTGACCTTACAAACAGGAATCTCCAAGAACTCCATTCACAGAATTCTTTTGAAACACAAATTCCATCCCTATTGGCCTTTAAACCGACATAATTCCCAGTTTTGGTGTGGCTCAAATCCCCATGCTGTAAGATTGCGAAATTATCAAGAAACCTGGCAATTTAACGTGTACCGTGCTGTGAGAAACGATGGAGTCGTAAAACTACATTTTTATGAAGAAAACATAAATTGAAACGAATTAATACTTACATAATTTCTTTTTTTCAAATTACGTATAAACTTTTTTTAGGAGAAAGATGTTTAAATATATTACAAGATTTAGATAATGAATATTTGAACAATTTACCGCTAGCTGTGTAACGAAGCATTTTTCGTTACGGAAATCTGCATAAGATTTCTATTTAATTGCACACTATATAATATTTTCTGTTAAGCTGAAATTTATATTGTACCGTCTTAAGCACACGATAGTACATCATCAGGCAATATTTACTATTTGAGCACCGGAATATTCCTTTAAAGTCAGAATATTTGTAAACTAGGAATTACTTTGAAGTAATTAATTCAATAAACAAGTTATCAGCGGCCGATTAAATATGTTTCTTTTTCGTAGTTAATTAGAATAATTATTTGAAACTGATTCTAGGTATTACGATATTTAAAATACTTTGTTTATACTAACTGACGCACGTAATAATAATTTACTGGCACTTTTAATAAATCCAATACCGCCGGCATCGCTGTCTGGTAGCAAGCGCATAGGTACATGCGCGTTCATAAGGCATATCAAATTCTTACGATTTGGTAATAGGGAACGTGGCTATAAAACTGACCGCAACAGCCTGTAAAATCGGAACCTGTTCCAACACTTGAAGCCACTAGTCGACTACCAACTGCCCAAAGACCACCGCTGAAATTGTAAAGAGTAAGAAAACTTTTGATATATTTGGCTAGTGCATTTATTATTTCGTATTTACTGATTGATAATTTTACTGTCTGTATTCTGACTGAAGTTTTTACCCTGTTTGGATATTCTTAGTATTTATTTCATATTTACTTATTGAAATTTTTATACTTAGCTTATAAAATTTCACTGTGTATTTTCTTGCTGAAAATTAAGCACTAGCCAAGTTTCCGGTCTATTTCATATCTTGCCTTTTGCCCTGTAAATAATTTTGCTTACTTTGCATTTTCTGGTATCCGTACACTGTCTGTTTAACAACCGTTTTATCACAAACTCGCTAAATTTACCGCTTATACGCTTTTGCCGCTAAAATTGCTTTATTTCTTGCTACTCTCCCTCTACTGTTTAAACATATGTATATAAACTTAATGTTCATTTTGTTTTCTGTTTAGGAATTATTATCAATAGGATTACTGTAATATACTTAAATATTATTGAATCTCTGCGTTTTACTGTTGTGCTTGTGAAAGTCTAATTTCCCTTATTGATCTACTGGAATCGGCCGATTCTTCACTGAGCTGCTTAGTCTCGCGTATCGACCTGCCACTGTAAACTTGAACTGGCGCCCGAGTAACAAAAAATAAGACAGTTCGAGTGTCAAAGTGACAGCCTTATTTCTCGCATTGAACGAGAAAAAGAGCGTCACAGCTGAACATAGGCAAATATTTTACCAACATGATGGCGCCCCACTACAAACAGCTTCATGGTTAACAACTTCTTGCAAGATACTTTTGATTGGTGATTTGATTGGATTGCTAAAAATGGACCATTTCTGTGGCCTCCTAGTTCTCCTGATATGTCTATCCTAGACTATTTTATATGGGAAACAATAACATATATGGTTTATTTTAATCTAGTCACAACAATGGAAGATTATCAGGCAAGAGTAAGGAATGCTTTCGAAAGGTCATCTCCAGGTTCTATTAGAGTGGCCACCAATGACGAACTAATACGGAGGTGCGAAAAATGCTTGGAACTTCAGGGTGGACACTTTGAACACTTATTAAAATAAAATGTTTTTGTTTCTCTGGATATTTATTAGCAAATAGTTCACATGTTCTTGATAAAACTTTGTTACATTCTCCATAGATTATAAACAAATTTAAATAATCCTCGTGCGTATAATTTATGCGCCCCGGCATGATAATTAATACTTGTCAAATAGTAAGAGACAGCTGCGTACATTTGTTTAGCACTCAACGCCGTCATAGCCAACTCAGAGTAATTGAACTTAAAAACCATAGCAAAATTCCCATATAAAAATATTGAACTGGCAATATTTCGACAACTAAAAATTTTCGGAATAGACATCCATACACAAAATTACCCTTATTTTTAATGGAAAATAAGGTAAGATCATAAAAATTGGGGGTTTCCATTTGATAAAAATTGAAATATATCAAAAACGGAGAGACTTAGCTATAAGACATGATACACAAAATCGGCCTAGAATTTTGCGTACAATCCAAAAATGTAATAATAAAAATAAGCAAGTTGACATCTACTTCCGGTATAACCGGAAGTGCTACCATCTTGAAAAGGACGCCCTACCCTGTATAGTACAGTACCACGTAAAACTGAATCTTGCTGTATTCGAGCAAAATATTAATTAAACAAATACTCACAGCGGGCCATGCCCTGCCGCAACTTCTACTCGTTATTTGTAACTATTTGTTTCAAGTTGCTATAAGCAACTCTAAAACAAATATTATAATGCATGGAGGTATTATGAGCTGCAATTTACTGTTTCAAATCATATTATATTTTGTTTATCTGTAATATCATCACGCCATGCGCTTCCTTTAATGTATTTTAAGCAAACAAATATACATGTATATGTGACAATTAAAGTCATTAACCTTGAACTTTAAAAAATCCATGGATGATTACATAGAGCATGCGATATATCATTCAGGTTCGATTCTGACCACAAAAATGTGTAACAACATCATTATTAATTCTATGCTTTAATGTATACAATCGATCCAGCGCCACATGCATAGAAATATGGATTCACGCTTCCTAGCCACTCATTAATCAAGATAGAATCTAAATTTGAGTTATACTCAAACCTCCAATTCCATAAATTAAACTTTCATTTTGAGAGATAAGAGAAATCGTATATTGGGAACAGTGTCATTTATAATTTTTTTGTCAAAAATACCTTAACATCTAGTTTAAGGGAAAAACATAATTCATAGGTAGACAGGCAATTGTAAAATATTGAGCCTGTTGTAGCGATGTGGTTCAGCCAAAGTTTGTTTAAAATTTTTAGTTACCATTATTGTAATTAACGCGGTTCATTAAATCACCGGATCCTTCGCCATTTCTTAGAACAAATTTGTTTCAGGAGCCGATGAGTTTAATAAATAACTCAGGACAAACTTTTTTCCAAATGGACAAAAAAGGAGGAGAATGAGTTTTCTGCAAATATTTCAACAACATAAGTGTTTTAGCTGAATTTGCCAAATAATAGTTAATGCAAGTTTTCGTTTATACTTCTCACTTTCATTTTCGGTAAAAATTAATCGAAATACAGCATTTTAACATTACACAGAGAAATAATTATGTGACATTTTAAGATAATCGGAGAAAAGTATAGTCCAAATTGTTTTTCAAACTTTCATAGGAACAATTTGCACAAATAAATAATATATTTTGGACGAATGATGTGTAGTTCGTGCATTAAGATTGTTTGAAATTATTATTAAAACTGTTATCCTGTCATTTATAATCAGATTAGTGAAACTACTGTTCGATTTCCATTTGATATTTGCTCTGAAAATGTTGTATATGAAATCAGCCTCCTCCCCCACCCCACAACACTGCCAATATATACTACAAGCTAATTTTCTATGTGGCTTCCCTGCACCCCCTAACCATCCAACATGTTTATCTTTTTGACTATATACTTTATGATGAGCAACATAACTTTTGATTAAACCAAACTAGAAGACAATAACAAAAAGCGCTTTACTGTTATCGTAGTCCCCTGCACCTTCTGACCACCTTTACTTTCTGATACAGATTAAAAATTCATGAAATCGTGTAACGGTCATTTTTAACCTTATTTATTTTATTTTAACAGATTAAAATTTCTCCTATTATGTGCATTGATGGTAGAGAAACAAATATAACAAAAATCGCTTTACTGTCACCATAACAAAATACAGATTAGAAATTTATGAAACCGTTTAGAGCTGATTTTTACCCTTACTCATTTTAACATACTAATTCTTTTTCTATTTTATCTATTAATATACACTGATTGTTGGTAAGGAATAAAATATTACCGATCAGAAATTTCTAAAATCGTGTAGAGCTGCTAGTGCTTTATTATAAAAGAAAAAAATATCCAGATGGTGCAGAAAGCAACATCTTGCTGTATATGAAGCCCGGTCTCGTTTCGCTTTCGCATAGGAGAGAGAGAAAATTAACTGCGAAACCTGAGCGTGTTTCTTGATTTATGAAATCTTCATAAATTCTCTATACATGCATTGCCTTTTCTTCAGTAATACTGGCGCACTGGGGTATATAAAAAAATAATCACTCACAAGAAAGTATTTGCAAGTAAATGTTGGAGAAGAATTTGTATTTATATTAAGTTAAGAACTCTGTAGTATGTGTCCCTGCGAGAGGTAAGTGCGGTTTTCCACCGATTATGATTAGAATATGTAAAGAAGTGTCTTGCTCGAAGCTGGCTGTTGTGTGAGGTATTCGGTGCGAAGATAGATTGTGGTGAGATGTGTGTTTGTAGAGTGATGATATTAGTAGGTTGCTAGTGGAGTTAGTTTGTGTTATTTGTTGACAGTAATATATTGTGGTATATGGATGACGATATTATGAAATATTCATTCTGGCTCTTGTTATAGAATGAAAATACATACAAAACACATAAGAATCAAGTGTTTCAGAATAAATATTCTATCTTATGAGTGAGAAATTTTACTTTCTATTATTAAAAATGATTTTGGAATTATTACATTCTATAATGGTTGTGGAGAAACAAACTTTTTGTTATAGATTGGGAAAAGGATTTATGTCTATAGTGTGTGTTGTGCAGTGATTCGTCCTTGCGTTTGCTATGCTCTCTGGAGACGCAGTCACAACTTCTATAACAATTTTCCCTGTGGTATCACGACCATCATTAAATGTATGTGAAAACAGAATATTATCTGTTAATACTGTGTCCAAACACCATATATTTCCTAATTTTCCTCTCTCTTAACATGAGACGGTCAGAATAATTAATACTTTTCAGTTTTTCTTTTAATTTCCTGTACTGTAAGATATTGCGAATCTAATCAGAAAGAGAGCATTTTACAAAATGATACAACTGTAATAGCGTGAAAGCTTACATGCACTTGCGCCATAGAAAGGACAACTGACAAATTTACCATGTCTCATTACATAATTATAGAAATTTGCTCTCGGTTTGAAAAGATCCATGTTATTTTTACTCACTTGTTTATGAAATTAATTAGCAATAGTATTTTTACTGCACTACCAGTGCTGCAATTATAAAAATATAAACTATATGATTACATTGATTAACGTTTTTTCAATCGTACGGTTCTCTCTTGCATATCACAATCATAATAAAATGTTGTTAAAGTCATTACTAAACTTTTTCATCTAATGCTTTTGTACTCTTTTGGATAAATAGTCCAATCACTTTTTTTTATTTGACACACTGTTATTGCCGCTGAATAATGAAATAAAGGGTAAAGCTACTAATGTATGTTATCGTGACGTCAGTAGAATCTATTTTTACTAGTTACACAAATTTAACAGATTGATTTTTCTATTAAATATACATTACCATTATTATGACTTATGGGTTTAGTTGAGACTTTGCCACTAGTTTTCTTTGATATCAAAAAACGCAAAAATATTAAAAAGAAAATATGATTCAAAATTTCCGTTGGTCTACCAAAATGAGACACTCATGATCGCAATAGAAAATTCATATTTACAGTAAATGGTGGGTCATTTTTAGGTTAATAACTGTACCAAGTTTTATCTTTTTAGATAAAAAGGTTTTGAAGATATTAAAAAATGAAATATTGGCGTCCTACACGTTTCAATTAAAATCTAACGCGTAAAATCATGGAGACGTTTGTCTAGTTACGTGGTTTTGAACAGTACTTGATTTACATATCACATACAAATTTTAGATAAAAATGTGCGTGTGATGCCTCAAATAAAGCATGCGGATGAACTCCATTTCCGTGAGATTGTGATCAATTATACATATAATTAAAGAATATTCACTTATACAGCGAAGTAATTTTCAAATATAAATTATTCCCAAGAAGTGGTTCCGATCCCGCTATAAACTGTAGGGCCCTGTCTCCTTCACTCAGACAAATTTAGATCTCCTAGACTTAAAAGGGTAACTCAGGTGACTTGGAAGGCGGTTAATAAGCATTTATAAACATTTAAATATTATAGATCCTTTTTGGGTTTTGATTAGTAGGGACCACCTCGATTAATGAATTAAATACTCGTGTATTTTTAAATAAAACTAATTTTAATAGATAAGTATGATAAATAATGTATCTAAAATTAAGATTTACCTGTGAGGCTTCCCAAGCCAACTTATTCCAATCATCTGTAGTGCCTGATCCCTCTGGTTTTGGAGGAGGCTTCCTCCGAAGATTCAATGGCAAACTGGCATTTTCTCTTTCCCATTTCTGTAGAGAGTAATAAAACATTTGATCAAAATAAGATTAAGTTGCGGTGCATCACAAAACGGGAGAAATTAATAAAGAACCAATAATGAATTTATTATTTACATTTGAATGATAATGGGTATTAAAGAACGTACAATCTTCCAAATATAAAGGAAAAACGTGTTTTCTTTAAGTGAGAAATCAAATTACACACACACATTTTTCTTCGCAGAAGAAAGTAAGTCACTACTCATGAAGATACATTATTGCAGAGTAACATAACCATTAACTTTTGATTTTTCTTAATAAATTTATGTCTTTCATGAAAGAGATAATTGATTTTTTAGGACAATAGTTTCGATTAACCATCAAGGCCTACTCGATTTTTAGAATCTGGAACATTTTAAATCTAGCAGAAGTAAATCATCAGATATGAAATTCGAATTTAGTTGGTCTATCACACTTCCTATTTTATCAGTTCTGGTATTGTCGTGAGCAGAAAAAAATAGGACAACTTTTTTTTCTCATGTAAATCTGTCTCTATTTGAATACGTAATGAGTAGCCGAAATAAAACAGATATCACTTTTAATTTATTTTTTATTTTAATGCTGTAGTTATTGCTATAGTAAATGATGGATGGTTAATGAGACAAATTGCACTGCGTTATAACATTAACAAAAATTTTGTGTGTAACATTTTAAGAAAGTGGAGAATAAACGGTACGATTAGTAGAAATCCTTGATCAAATGACAAAGTATATCCTACTTAACAAGAAACTAACTATTAATATTTCGTTATTGCACCATTTCTATTTATAACTTCTATAAGTATGTTTGGCATGGAATTAAATAACCGTATACAATAATCATTAGTAATAATATTTTCCCATGTATTATTTACTATTTCCAGTAATTCTTCGGCATTCCGTGGTCTCACATTTCGCTATTGGATACTTCTTACGAGTAGTCCCCATACTTCTTCCACAGGGTTAAGATCTGGACTATGATTGAGCCAGTTAAGAACATTGACGTTGTTATCTTGAAACCAGTTAGTTACGGTATGAGTCCCGTATGAACGGGACAATTGTCTTGTTGAAATATGAACTCATTATTAGGAAATAATTGTGACACAGAAGGGAGCATAATATTGTCTAAAATCCTAATATACGTTTCACTATTAAATCGTTCCTCATTATGCCACAAAACACCAGGACCAAGTGCCGATATCCAAGCCCACATATTGATGGAAAATCTACCACTTATATCATTGTAGATATATATTTCTCATCGAATCTAGTATTCGGAGGGCGGAAAATACGAATACGACCGGTGTGTGTTGACTGGAAAGTTTTTTCGTCTGTAAAGATTACATTGTTCTAAAAATTTACATCATGCCCTAAAAATTCAAGCGCAAATCCTACTCGAGTTTCTTTATGTTCAGCTTTAAGTAAGTATTTCTGTGCTGCTGCATGACAGCGTACCTCCGATTCTCTTACTCGCCGGCGACCAGTACTACTCGATTCAGGAAAATTCGTTTCTTCAGCAGCCTGAATAACTGAGTAAAATGGATTTTCTACTAAAGCATTTACCAATTGCAAATCTTGTTGTTGAGTTGATATCCTTCGTCTCCCTGATCCAGGATTTCTACTAATCGTACCGTTTATTCTCCACTTTCTTAAAATGTAACACACTGAATTTTTGTCAATATTCTAACGCAGTGCAGTTTGTGTCATTGACTATCCATCTTCTGCTTTAGGAATAACTCCAGATTTAACTAAATCGCTTATAGGAGGCATATTAGTTTTTTGCACACTTGCAATAAATTATGACAACTAACTGACAATGTCACAAAAATTAAAGTTAGATGTACACAACTAGATTTTAGCAAAATACCATTATAAGACGTCCTATTTTTTTTTGCTCACGACCGTACAATCAGTGTATTATACGATTATTTTAATTCTTCCTGATACACATTTTACATTAAAATATTAGATTTGTATAAGTCCTTACAGAACTATTTCGCGTGTACAGCATTTGTAGGTTCAATACTTGCTTTGCGTGTTTCAAAACCGCATACTTAATCTTTACATATGTGATGATTTGAAACCATGAGTTAAATATAATTATTGCCAATGTAACGTATTATTATATTATAGAAAAATACCCTATGTTATGATCACAATTTTCTTGAGTTAGAACATATAGTAAACGTCAAAAGTTTCCCACTCCTTGTATTGTTAAGGAACCCTACCTACGTGCATCGAATATTGTCCTGCTATAAGCCAGGGAAAATCTCCTCCGACGGGATTTTGTGGAACTGCAAGAAAGTCATAGAAGGAAGATTTCCCCAGAATATCGAAATTTTTCAAATTCATTTTACAAACGGTAAACTAATATGTTTTATGCCGCATTTGTCTACATCAGTGATTCGGAACACATGTCGCCCTTTTACCAAGTACTGCGTACATGGAGCCCGCCTTGCCTGAACGTATGAATATGATCTGAATCTATTGTGATTCAAGCATTTTTAAACTCGATAACAGAGTGCCCAAAATCACCTATGTAAATTTAATACGTATGAAGACAGGCAAGCGAGGAAGCCCACAAAATTGTAAACTTCTTGAAGTTAAATCTTTTTTGAGTCAGTCTAGCTCGAACGTAAACCATTGGATGGTAGTTGGAAACCGCATTGTCTGAGTCGTCCTAATACTCACTATGCGTGGTATGGGCCGATATCTTTGTTAACCTTGTACAGTTTTCATATACCTATATTGTACAACTAACATTTCAAAAAGATCTAATGTATAACTTTACTGAATCCCGTCATCGTTGATTGTGTCTTACCGAGTTCATTAATAACCAAATTCCCTTTCAGGCAATAATTTTTAAGAAGTGTTAGACAGTACAATAGATATTAAGCGAGATATTTGGTGTGGCCCTCGTAAAGTAGACAGACGGTATATGAATATTTTCAGTTTTAACAAAATCCGATACATTTTAAAAAAATTCAATACGACGTTGAAGATGGTGGCAGGCAAACATGTCGACTTAAATTCATTCGTTCAAATTCATAAATATTTTAAATTTCAATAAAATCAAACTAATTTTAAAGAAATACAAGATGGCGACCGATCCCCTCCATTTACAAACCTAACCTAAATATTGACATTAATAATAATGTACATACAAAGTTCAATCGAAACCTGTTAGCGGATGTTATTGTACCACAAAATACGTTATATCTCTCATTATATAAATATTTCATTAATAGCTCAATACAATGAAGAAGGTGCATGGATTTTAAAAATGCTTAATTTATTAATTTTCCATAATATGTACTATATAAGTTGATAATATAATAAAAGAAACTCATAGAAAAATTTCGCTTCGTAAATATGCAACATTAAAATTTAAATTTTTTTTGTAAACAAAACCACGTGAATGAAAACGCTATAATATTGCCTTAATGTCATTTTGACGTCACTAGTTGGACCTGAATTTGCTAAGTTACGTTGTTATTCTTAATCTTGTTATTAATTATTGGTTAATATAATATGACGGATAATCATTTCATAACATACCTAACGTGTTCATCTATAACCACAGCACTCTTTTTAGACGTTTTAACAATATCAACGTGACGCTACAGGTTATGAATGACGCTATTCGTTAGGGATAGAGCGTTTTAATGGTTTTAAATTCTCAGCCGAAATAAATTTTTTTTTTCACCCTCAATTTTAAGAAAAAAAGAAAAAATACGAGGAAGCATATTTTTCTGTCGTCTTTCTATCCGTGATATAAAAAAAATCATGCAACTTCCTCATTATGTCAACAAATGTTTGCTTAAACCTTTGCTATAATGTTATAAGCAACATACATACGTCCCCATCATATCGAGTCCTTTTAGAAAGTTGCACGAGGTCAAAGGTCATGACAATCGGACGATAGTTATCATGAGAGTTATAGACTAAACAATCGTCTATAAAAAAGATTCTGTACGTTTTTCATACAGGTGTACAGATGTTTAAATTCTATTATAGAATTATAGAAGTTTTGTATAATCAGTTTTACAATTCTTTGGTTGATATGAGGCTCTTTTAGGGGCGGCAAATTTATTCGTGTCTTGGACGACACAAAGCTCAAGTCCGTCTCTGTTCATAGACCTCTCTCTATATTTTCTATGAGCAACTGATCATTTTAACTTGAATTTGACGAGTTAACAAATCATCAACAAAATCATTGTTTATAACAATTTGTGATCAATAGTCAAGATTGAAAAGTAACGACTTTTGATTGAGAAAATAAAACAAATAAGTTGGGAAAAGTTTCACCCAAAATTCATTATGACAATAGTGTTCAAAGAAAATCTAAATCGATCATACTATCAGCAATAGTTAGGCTTTAATACTTCAACTAAAACATCAATACTTGCAACTGACACTTACCTCAATTAAATTAACGAGAATATTATGCAAGAAATTTTATCTTAATGGATTTAGGTACCTAGCAAGGTTATATAATTTCCTTTGCTTTAGAAAACGATATAAAATAAAGGAAAATTTATCGTGAAGTACATATTTAAATTCTTCGTTATAAAACTATATACTTGCGTGGTATATGTTATTTTAAGTAGGTCAGTTTCAAACAAAGGTCAGAGTTAGCTAGAGCTATCTGCAACATTACGAAAATAACAATATGTTGAACATCTAAGAACTGAAAAGGGCATTTCAGTAGATTACCATATTGATATACAAAAGGACGTCCGACAGTTATGTGCTGCAAGACATAGGTTAATGTATTCTAGCAAAATATGTGAGTCAACTAAGTACTCCTTGGTAATATTCCATACCAAATAAGATATGTGAAAATATATGTACCTAATAGTTATAGTTAGATTGACAATGTTACTGAAAATAAAGTGCAAAGTGTAATTCTTAAAAAAAAATCATTCTGAAATTCACATTGAGAATATAAATATTTTTTAAGATTTTAATGTAACCTTAGTTAAGTGAATTCAATGTGCAAATAGTCTACATCTACAGTACCAAACTCCATTGGAAGAGGTCTGGATTCCAGAAATGATTGTAGGCCAATAACAATGTGAAATACATCCTCTTGTCCCCTTGGACCGTGCGTTTGTGTATTACCAAGGCACATCCAGAACACTTAGTTTCAAGTGAGAAATTCAGAGAAATAAGAATGAATTAACAAAGAGACATTAGTACTGAATACGCTGCATATTTTTTCATATACCTTTACGTCAATATCCTATCTACTGCGCTAATTATTTACGTAAAATGAAAATTCAAATTGAAACTCTTGAAACTCTTGAATAATAATGAGTTTCATTGAAAAAAATGACACACAGACTTAAATGATTCTGTTTCTTCTTCCTACTAATGCTAATGATTGTTTGTTGAAAATGCCAAGGCAGCTTTAAATTTTATAAGGTAATATTTAAATGACAGGAATATGTAGTAATCAAGAACCGCATTCACAATTTATTAGTATTACAACTAGTGTGCCCCAGGGGCCCATGCTAGGACCCTTACTGTTTATTATATACGTTTCCGAATATCACTAGTATGTCTAGTTCAAATGTGCTTTTAGAGAGCAGAATATTAAAATATAATATTTTTAGTCATAACCAGACTGCAACCAACAGCTACTCTCCGGGTTATGTGCCCCGTCGAGTACTGAATTACAAAGTTAAAAGCCTGGTGCGTTAAGTATAATAATTGTATATTACCAACAGAATGCGAATGCTTCGATTGCAACAAACACCAGCCGAAAGACTGATCCTACTTAAAGGAGCTCTCATGCCAGTCGTCCCACACCACTTGAAGACTGCAGTTTCGAGCTGTTGGCTCTCGTCAATGCAAGGTAGGCATGTGACGACCGACACGAGAAGCTGTTGGTTGCAGCCTGGTTACGTTCCTTATAGCAAAATAAGGATTTTATAGAGGAGTTTGCGACTAAAAATATTATGCTTTAATATTCTGTCCTCTAAAAGTACATTTGAACTATGCCAAGCCCAGTCAGGCTATTTATTTTTCGATTGCAACAGACACTGGACCGCTAGATGGCTGTTGATTGCTTTGTCGCTATCCTATGGATATCTAGGTGTACCAAATAGTCCAAGGATCCTCGTGTCGGTCGTCACATGCCTACCTTGCACTGACAAGAGCAAACAGCTCGAAACTGCAGTATGCAATTGGTGTGGGACTACTAGCACGAGAGCTCCTTTAAGTAGGATCAGTCTTTCTGCTGGTGTTTGTTGCAATCCAGGCATTAACGTTCTGTTGGTAATATACAATTATTACACTTAACGCGCCAGGCTTGTAACATGTAATTCAGCGCTCGGCAGGGCATATAGCCCGGAGAGTAGCTTAATATTAGGTTTTAACCAGTATGTCGATGTTACACAATTGTTATGGAGTATTAATGTCAAAGATATAGTGAGACAAGTTGATCAAATTCATATAAGTATTTACAAATTAATATAAATTTTACAAAATCAAGCTTTTAAAATAAATTCAAATAAATCATCTGTAACAGTTGGTTTTTTTGCGATAGATTTCGTGATGGAGTCATGGACTATATTTAAGTATATATCGAAGGACAGTAGACTGACCACAAAAACATTGTAAGAAATCTTGCTTTACTTGTAGATAATAAATTAAGTTTTAAATAACACGAATAAAAATATTCAAAAATCTTATTCGATATTAAGACAACAATATTTAAATGCACATTTTCTAATCAAATTAATTTCTAATTATCTCTTTAATTATTGGGATGTGGTCTATGGTCCTTGTCTTGATCTTGTCTCTGTTAATAGAATGCAACGTATACAAAACACGTATATATTAGGTTCATACATGGCGTTGGTGCAAGAGAGCATGTGTCACATAAAATGAATAGCATAATGGCTTAATACGAAAAATAGACGTAAACTTCATCACTATATCATGTTACTTTTACACTTAAAATTAGTACAACAGGTAAACCCATGTACCTAAAGACACATCCCTTTACACGCGACAAACACAATATATCTGTGGCCTAAGATCGATACATATACTCGACATCCCAAGGCATTCATCGACTTTAATTAGGAGATCCTGGTCTTACTTTGCAGTACAAAATTATAATTCAATATAGGTATTAATAAAATCCAGTAGTTTAAATTTTTTAAAAAGAAATATATGGTCAACTGTGAAGTAGTCGACTGACATTAGACTGACTTTTTGGCTTTTCCTATTTTTTAAAATTTATTTTCAATTTCGAATGCCATAAAGTTTTTCTACTTATACTACTCTCTGTTTGCTTATGTTACATGTATTTCATTTAGTTAAGTTTAGGTTAGTGTGATACAATGTTTTATGAAGTTTTTTAATATTTTGTTCTTTTGCAAGAATTGTATAATAAATTTTGTAACTTGTATTCTTATATGACTGGATGGAAGAGCAGCTTTGCTGAAATCCGCCACAAATAAAGACAATTTATTATTATTATCATCATTATTATAGTATCGGGAATAATCTTATTGAGTTCTTTTAATTTGAATTTCGTTTTTCGTAGTCGGACTCTTTGATTATTTAATATTATTTATTGTATCTCTTCTATAATGTAGGTCATTTGGTATTTAAAATTAGTTTAGCAGAAATTTATACACCTAGACATAAATGTAACGGAAACATTAAATAGAATGATCACCGATCATATATTTTAGGGTAATCAAAATGAATTAAACTTATGTAGGTTAAATTTCTTGCAAATTTGAAGGGAAAATTAATATTGCCTATGATATAAATTTGTTTAATACATTCATTTCACAAAAGCCTACTGCTTCTAAAGGAAATTTTATTTATTATATTTAAACAAACCCCATTTTATGGAGCACGTGCCAACTCTTGCCACATAGACTAAAATGGATCAAATCGAGAACTAAATTGAATTGTAATATAAGGAAAATACATGTCTTTAGGTATTATAACAATTTTTGTATTTTCAGTACAAAAACGATGAATTAGCTATAATATCATCCATCCTACTAGGGGCACATAAAAATGTCAGTTATTTATGTAACTGTGTGTTTTTATCTGTGCGTAGTAGATACATGGTACTGGGAGTTATTTCCAGTTATTCTTAGTTTTATTGTTTTTCGTTGCATTTTTTCAGAGAAATCTCAACAAGTAACAATTTAAATGCTAAATAAGTAGATATATTTTAATAATAAGATTAAAAAACTTACCTCCAGACATTTTGGTTCATGAAGAGACAAGGAAGCAGTCCCAAATTCTCGACCGCACAGATAACAGGTAAGGGTCCTTTTCGCAGATCTGGCTCTAGGTTTGGGCTCAGCAGGTTTTACATCAGAAGATGTGTTGCTTACTTGCGATCCAGTGGTTGGAGGTGTATGAACCAACTTTTGTGCAGGAACAGCGGGCTTTCGGATCGGTAGAGGTTTCTTTTCGGTATTCGTTTTCGATTTGTATTTGATAGCAATCGGTTTTTGAACAGTACTTTTCACTGAAATAAAACAATTGTCATTGGCTATCTCTTCGATACAAGTATGCTTGGAAATAATTTTACAATAGATTAAAGTATTCTAACAATTTCATCGTTTGTTTGGAGAAATTAGGGTACCTCAATTTCGAGAACAATAATATTCTACTATTTTATCCGATTATCATGTCACAAAGTACACACAGAATTTTTTTAATTCACCTGATCTTATGGTAGTAATTTTTTACTAATACTAAAATTTTTTTAAATTTCTAAAGGACTTTTGTTACTTCATTAATTCTGAGGAACATTTTTAAATAATTCTTATTAATCAATTTACTGATAAATAAAAAAATGTCTATTGTGTTTACGCTTTACTGTTTTCTAAAAAATAGCGGAGGATCTGGTGATACGTAATAATAAAAAAGATATTATTACTTGTTTATAGCAAAGGGTGTTTGCTAAAGAGTAAACACCCCGAATGTAGGTTCAATAATTGCAACATGATTAGTCCCACTTTGGCTTCAGGAGGGGCAGCAAGTCGTTAGGATAGTGAACGACGTCAAAGTGCAATACAACCTCGGAAAGAGCACCGCCATGGTGCTCCTCGATATTGAGAAGGCGTTCGACATCGTCTGAATTCCGGGGTAAATTTACTACACTACACGACTACAACTTCCTGATTGTAAACTCATTCACTCATCATTGACGGGCAGATCCCTGCAGGTTCGCGTGAATAACAAACTCGCATCACGGCGGGATGCTCGCGCGGGAGTCCTGCAAAGATCGTGCCTGCTACCAAAATTATACAACCTGTACGTATCTGACTTCCCAAAGTTCCCGAATATGAACCTGGCCAAGTACGTCGATGACACAGCCATGTATGCGCATTCACACAACGCTCAAGCAGCAAATATGCTGATCAAAGTGCACATGGCTCGTGCCACGGCTTATTACGACCCGTGGAAAATTCTGGTAAACGCTGAGAAGTCGGAAGCGATAGTTTTCACGCACCGATTGAATGAAAATAGAATCAAGACACCAATTTCGACCCGGGCCAACAAAATTCCAACCAAGAGGCCCGTGAAGTACTTAAGGGTCAGGCTGGACCAGTCACTAAAGATTAACACGGATATAAATGAGACAGTAAGGACGGTCTACTCTCTGTCCAGTAGTCTGTATCCGCTCATGGTCAGGGGTAGTAGACTTAACCGACAAAATAAAAAATTGTTATGCACAATGGCGGTCAGGCCGTCCATCACATACTTGGCATCGGTTGTGGTGCAGCACGTTGGCCACGACAATGAGAAAACTAAAGGTGCTCAAACACATTTATGTGCCTCATCTTTAATTCTGGAAGGTACACTTCCCTCAGAGATCTATATGCACTTTGCCACGACATAACCCAAATAGCGTCCAGGTCATCTCTCAATTCTATTCTTTCAAGCTGAGCGATAGCCCGCTAACAAGAAACATAACACAAATTAGGCAGCATTACGCCCCATTTCGGATAAAACACACCATATCAGACGTTACCGATCTTCCGGTACCCCCTGTAGCCAAATTTCACCTATGATAACTTCCGCTTACCCTATCCACCTTTACTGATATTTCATACTCTTTGTATATTTAAATCTTTCCTGTTCCCTCTTCCCCCTTCTGTTTTTATTCCTTTATCCCGTTTATTTCTTGTTTTCTTTTTGTAGGTTTTTGTCTCTATATTTATTTTTATTTAAATTTTTAAAAAATCAAAACTTATCGAAATCAAAATTTTTAAAACCACAGTTTAGGCCAGCCTATGCGCAGCCCGAAGTTTTCACACCTCGCGGAAGGCTCCTCTTTTAGGTTGAGGTGAAATTTTTAAAAAAGTGTTTAGTGCAAGTTGTTAAAACACATTGTGTAGTTTGCAAGTTTAATTGAGTCTGTTTTTAGATATGTTCAATTTTATGACTTAATTTTGTCTATCTGCGATGGAAGGCGTTTGGGTTAAGCTGTGTTTAATTGTCTTTTAGCGGAACCAGCTCCACTCCGCCCGAAACTGCAATCCGCCACCACGATCAACGTGGTGGTTGCACGGTCGGTCCCGGAGTGGGTTCTAGGGTCTTCCATTAAAAAACAACCTTCATTTTTATATGACGTGACCTCATTCATTACAATTTCATGTGGCTTTCAAAGGGTGCAGCTTCATTATTTTTTATCTCAAGTTTATATCTAAAGGAAAAAGCTAATTTAATAATGACAGACTTGCGTTGCGACATTAAATTTATACAATTTTATTACAAATTTTGTCTGAAATTTAAATAAATAACCAAGATTATGAAGAAACAATGAGCAAACTGATGCATGTGCGGTCAATTGAAGCTTAACAATTTAATAAAATAATAGGAGAAATAAAAAATACTAACAAGTATATATTCATTTATACATGGAAAAATTGCACATACGAAAATGTTAATAGATAAATATATTGATTTCGATAACTTGCGTCTGTGTTGTAGTTTCAGTGAAATCTTGCGTATTATAACTACTCAGTTCAAATTTTACACAGTATTTTCCTTCCGTCAGGAAAAATTGTCGATATCATGCCGGTACGATAGCTCAGTCGATTAGAGCGCGTTATGTGGCAAATTCGCTTGAGTGTGACCCTGCTGTATTCTGGGTTTGATCCTCGGCACCGACACTGGCAATCTTGTTAAAGAACACGCCAAAACCGTCGATGAACATTTCGAAACTGTAACAAAATCCGACTTGTCGTTGCCGTTGGAAGAGGTTTTTATACATTAAATCACATTTTCGCCCTACGGAGCAGCGTTTTTTATGCCAAAATCTTGGAAACTCATCAAGGAGTGTAATTTTAGAAAGTGTAGTAAATGTCGCTGCACGGGGACGTAATGTCGCCCCGACCACAAAATTTAGAAAATATAACGAAAACCGACTTTAACGGAAATTTTGAAATAAGAACCCTTTTACGAATCCACGTTGTTCAGCACTGCAACTCATGCGTTATGTTAAATATGAGGACAAGTTATCTAGTCTCTACTCAAAGTATTTCGAGAGTTTTAGCGAAAATTGCCCCTAGCGTCGAGGGTGCCCTATCATTTCCTAGCAGTCAATTTTGACGGGAAAATGATGGGTTTTAAGCGTATTTGCCTAAACCGATTACTCAGTGATTCGGTGTCAGAAAAGTATAGTTACCATGTACTCAGAACGTGCATGGGACCGCCTTGCCTGACCTTTGAATCTATAATTGCAGAATATAATTCAAAGTCGTTTCGATTCAAGCATTTTTAAGCTCCGAGGTGCGACCAAAATTGATATTGAACTGAAAATACGTCAATAGACAAGCAAGGAAAAGCCCACCAAAATTATAAACATTGAACTTTTTACGAAAAGGATTCACTTTTCGTTAGCTATAAACCGCACATTGGATGGTAGTTGGTTACATTATGAGTCGTTCCGTTCCTCACTATGTGTTGTACATGGGCCAGACTATAGTTTGTCAGTACGTTTTTCTTGGACGTTTTTGTAAAACATAATTTTTTAGTGGATTTAATATATATTTTTGAACTTTATATTGTCTTTTTCTTGTGTTTTCAAAATTCCTTTTCAGGTTTAAATTTAAGAAAGTGTTAGTATTTACTGTGTTAGATTTATAGTGTTGCGACGTCCAATTGGTAGCAGTTAAGCAAAAACGAAACAGTAAGTATAGATTTTGTATTATTTTCTGTCTGAAACAGTCACTTTGAACCCTTCTTTGTGAACGCGTAATATCTATTTTGGAAAGTATAATAAAAGTCCTTCAGACGTGTAAAGATGGATCGTTCACAATCTAAGTGGGTAATGGATGACGTCTGCGTTTTTTAAATGTGTAACCCCCTTCTGGACAGCCTTTGGCTTTGGATTTGGGGGATATCTATAGTCGAGTAGATCTGGCATTTGAAATGTAAGTGTTTTTTCTCAAAAAAATTTCTTTCCCATCTTATAGAGGACCACTTCACTGACACTTTCACATCGTCCAGGCAGGTGGTGAGGGGTTTTTTCCAGTTTACGTGCGATAGGGGAACCGGACAAAAAAATGTTTCGGATAAAAAAGAAAAGTCTCCTCGAGGCGCGCGCGTAAATTAGTTTTTGATTTTTAAAAATCGGCCAATTAGGGCCGGGGATATGGCCGTTTGAAGGGATTGAGTTTCAGGGTAGGAAAACTAGGAAGAGGGATCGGACAGGGGTGTTTAAGAGATAAGGGATGGGGATAGGAAGGTAATTTTGTTGTGGGTGGTCATAGGAAGAGGTCGAGGCCGCGGGGGAGATCTCTAGGGCAATTACGGAAGGGATGGGAGGGGGAACGTGCAAAACGGGAATCTCCGGATCTGCTCGTGATTTTAAAAAATCAAAACGGGATTTCTTTGCCTTTATGGTAGCTACAATTTCCATTTGGTTCGAATTGATTTTTGGCAAAAATTCAAAAATGGAAAGGAAAAGAAAAAATGACATTTTTTTTAAATTCGTTTTTTTTCACTGAATGAGGGAGGAGAGGGGATGAACTGCTCCTCAAAAGACGGAGTGGGGTTTTCATCCCCTTCAAAATGAAAAAAAAAGTCAATTTTTTTCATTAGGAGAGCCAGTTCATCAACTTTTAGTTTAAACCCTGTAGGAGGGCAAGGGAAAGTCCTATGCCCTTCTATGAGGGCTCATTTTCAAGAGAGCAAATTTCTCTTTTTGTTAAAAAAAATTAATTAGATCGGACGGTAACTTGCGCTACGCGCGCGAGTTACATTTATAAATTTATTTCTTTTCAATCAGCAGCTGCAGCGGCGCGAGAGTAGGCATGGCCTTTACCGTCTCTACTCTCTCGCCGCTCCCACTCACGCAAAGAGAGTGTGAGCGGTCGTGCGCGATGTTTTCAAATATTTAAACTCCCTCAATTCTCAACCGTTTTTAATGATTTTTTTTTATTTCCCGCGAATTTACGAAGCAAATCAACTCGCCGACGTCTTGCCGACGTGAGGGTAAGCGGGGAATAAAACGAAAGAGAGTGAAAGAGGCAGATAGCGGCCGTATATCATGAAACCTCCCGATTTTTATTTCATTATCTTATACACGGCGTGCGCCGGTCAAATCTGACGTGCGGGGCCTCAATTATCACGTGTGTGTCCATGATTTCGTCATATATATCCCATGTAATGTCGGCTACTGAACAGAGGCTCTGTAGACTGGAGTATACCGGCTGATTGTGGAGATATCACACGCCCGTGATTATGTCAGCGTCCGCGCGTCCGACTTCATCGATGAAATTCAATCCTTTCAAACGGCTATATCTCCGACCCTAATTGTCTGATTTTAAAAACCAGTTTACGCGCCTCGAGGAGACCTTTCTTTTCTATCCGAAACATTTTTTTTGTCCGATTCCGTGATCGCACGAGAACTGGAGAAAACCGATTTTCCGTATGTCTTACTATATGTTTCGCCCCTGTTGTTGTTGGAAAATTGATATTTTTTTGTGAGAAAATAATTGGTATTTTACAGAAGGTGTTTTTTTGAGGTAGGTGATAGGTGACCGCAATTGTGAAACCAACCCCAGGGGTTGTTTTCACCCTTCAATGAGTTGAACATTTTTTTCCATCTATAATAATTGAAAAATAGTATAAAAAATATGTTTATTAAAGTATTTGTGTAAATTTTGTACATACAGGCATGGATGCATGAACGCATGTATAGATACATATGTGTGTAGGTACTTATATATTTTTTATTTGTTACAGCGGATTAACAAAATCGTAGGCGCTTACAAGAAGGGTTGCATTCTCCATTTTCTTCTTAATATTCATGGCATCCAGTATTGTCATCCTCTTACATATCGCATACATCGTCCGTTCTCGGGGAATGAACGTTAATACTGATATCGGGAATAATCTGTTGGAAATTTATGCGACTAATATCTATATCTTCGCCTGTTTCTGAAGGTGTTACGTCAGGTTCATCTGTCGTACAATTTTGACACTCGGTACCTTTACAGTTTTTACAGAAAACACTACATGCTACATCTAATTTTACGCAACTACACCACTTGGCACATTCACTTTTACAAGCTCAGTTGTAATCATTGAAAGAAAAGTCCGGCCTTTTTGAAAATTTCGGTTCCAAACGCGCGTTTCGTAATTTCCATCTCTTTATGGGTGAAAACAACCCCCGTGGGTGGTTACACAATCCTGGTCACCTACCACACTAACTAAAAGAGACGCCTCCTATAAAATATACATTTTTTCCCCAAAAAAAAAATTTTCCACCCCTCAGAAAAATGAAGTGCAAGGGAGGAAGCGGTGGTTACACAACCCTGGTCACCTACCATCTTATTGAAAGGAACACCTCCTGTAAAATATTATTTTTTTATCACAAAAAAAATCAATTTTCCAACCTCCTACATGGGTGGAAGCCTGGGGTAGGACTGGCTGAGGTAAAATCCCTCGAGGGACCTTCCGTTCTACTCCAGGGAACAACAATTAGCCGAAAAACTGGGGAAAATAAACGGGTTCGCGGAAAGGGGGACTTTGGGGGTGGTTTTTGGTCAATTTGAGGGGGTTCCTGAAGAGTGACCACCGGTTTGACCCCGGAAATCGATTCGACACCCTCTAAAACGGAGGAGGGCATTGTCTAGTCCCAGTCGAAAATATTCGGTAGTTCGTCCGACTTCTTCAATCGGTGGCGCAACCAGGATTTCGTTCTGGGGGGGGCTGAAATAATATTAATCTATCCTTCTAGATAAAAACAAAACTTTACTTTTTTATTTGAATACAAAAATGAATACAGACTTACTAATTTCATAAATTGAATTCAAGTCTACGTGGACCTCGGAGTTGAAGTTCGTGAATCACTTCATCAACTGTAACCAATATTTCTCGATGGATATTTAAATGTGCTAGGCCGTTTAATCTGTTTTCTTTCATTGTATTCCTTAAGTAGGTTTTGGTTCTTTTTAAGGTTGAAAATGAGCGTTCCGCTGTGCTGGTAGAAACTGGTAAGGTACAAAATATTTTCAGTAATTTGTGTATGTTCGGATAATAGTTTTTGTTGCAAACATTCAAACAATCTATTGCATTTTTTGGTGGGTTTCGTATTTTTTTAAGAGCTTGGTGCCACATATCATACTCAGCTTCGAGTGCTGCTTCGTTGCTTTCTTCAATATCGTTTGCGTAGAATGTACTCAAGTTAATAAAATCTCCCTTTTTTAGCAACTGGTTTTCAGAATTCGGGAGAAGTGCATCAAAATTGGCGAGTATGTTTTTGTGTTTTTCAAATCTCGCAGACATGTTACTTAAAAAGGAATCAATCCAAGGGAGAAATATAGCTCTTCTGTAATATTCCTCTTCAGTAACAAATGGGATGTTGCAACGCTTAGTTTGCCTTGATGTCGTTCTAGGTACAGCAATTGTGAACCCTAATCTTTCACTGATTTGTAAAGCTTTCTGAAATAATTGCTTGAATGCTTCCTCTCCATTATCTCTTATTTTCTTTATAGCATCAATGACAATTTGAGCTTCATTAATGGCCAAATGACGTTCTACATCTAAAAGCTGGAGACTCTTGCTCAAGTTCACTGTGTGGCTTAGTAGCTTCTCTGCGCTAAGTAATGCTACTATAAACTGCGACTGTTTGATAGAACAACGATAAATCAACCATAATTAAAATGGAATCATGTCTATCCACCCAACGAGTTGGGCAAAGTTGTTTTAACTTTTGCGCCTTTGTCTTTGTCACGTTTTCAGATTGGGAAATATGTTTTTGCAGTACTATTTGTCTTTTAGGATAGTTGAAAAAATTATATATTTTAGTGACTATTCCGAAGGAATTTCTAATCGCAGGTACTTCCACTGAGTTTGAAATTGCCAAGTTCAAGCAATGTGAGACGCAATGAACGTAAATTGCAGTGGGATATTTCTCTAAAATTTTGGCTTGTGCACCGTTAAATTTTCCACTCATGGAAGACGCTCCATCATATCCCTGTCCCCTTAAATAATCAACCTCTATATTACAGTCTTGTAAACTACGAATTATGGTTTCAGCAAGATTAACGCCTGTAGTATTTTCAACAGGAGTAAACTGAAGAAAATTTTCGCAAATTTTATACTCCTTCGAGTTAGTGTCTTCTTTTAGATATCTAACACATAGTGTAAATTGTTCTATATTAGAAATATCTGGGGTTTCATCTGCTAAGACTGAAAAACATTTGGTGGCATTTACTTCATTAACTATTTTCCGTTTGATTATTGTAGCACATGAATCAATAATCTCATTTTGAATCTTCCAACTTGTGTAGACTGCATTGCGACTACTTCCAGTCAAATGATCTCTCAAGTTTTGATCACCGGCATCAATACGGAATCTTAATAAAGCCCGAAAATTTCCTTCATTTTGAGGTGGTTCTTCATTCACTTCGAATGGGCCTGAATCCCGATGTCCTCGTAGAGCTAGTCCTTGTCTTCCACAAAATATCACAGTCTTTATAATTGATATTATTTTAGTTCGATTTTCTGCTGCCTGAACGTTTCTAGCTAAATCTATCATTTTATCAATAGGCACTGATTTGCCTGACATACTCTCAAGAAAATTATTTGAGCGTAATAGAGATGCTTTATGGTATTCTAATGTCTCGTGACTGTCAAAACGCTCTGTGGCTTTCTTCCACTGTTTAAATGGTGCGCTAACTAGCTGCCCTGTTGTCTGAGATGCACTCATTCCCACATCTTTGCTAGCAAACAAAAAACAATGTTTACAGTATGCCCCATCCTCTTTCTTGGAATACACTAACCATTTATACCTCTTTAGCCATGTGTAAATAAATTTCCTGTTTTGTTTACCAATTTGAACGACAGGAAATTTGTAGTTTTCATCAGGAACCCAGATATTTTTTAACACTTCCAACTTTTCTTCGGCACTCAAAATTCTTCTATTAAAATGGCATATATCCATATGAGATATCGTTGCCGTTGTTGTAGTGGCTTGTGCTTGTGGGGTCGGTAATGTCAAAGGCAGAGGTAGTGGACACGCATAGTTGCTTTGAGAGCCAGATGCCATTTCAGATGCCATTTCCAAATGGCATGCTTTTTTTTTGGAAGGTACCCCAAAGAAATCTTGAATGGTTCTCTTCTTGCACTCAGGTTTGTTATGACTCATATTGAAATTGCGAATGATTAAATAAAAAATTATTAGTATTTACGTAGTTAATTGCGTTAAGGCCAAGATGAAGTAGGCGGGTATCTAAAAATAAAGAAAAAGTTGAGCTTAGTAAGTAAGTATTGTCTATTGATAGCAAGAAAATATGCATATTAATAATATCTAACAAAAGACATATTAATGTATTTAAAAAGTCAAAACTTGCAATATAGATAATATAATATAATGTAATAACACCCTGTATATTAATTATTTGAATATTCGTTAAATAAAAGTATTTGCCTAATATTATTTTTTTTATTTTCATTATATTTGTCTTCCCTTTGCTATGCTATAACTTTATTCATTTATTTATTTATTTATTACTGTAACAATTTTTGTTTTTCAATTCTCTATACAGTACTTGTCACTGGATTGGGTTTACAAGACGGAAATATTTGCTTCTATAATATCACATCTGGTATAATAAATGGGGAGGCTTAAAGTGCCTTTCCTAGAAATCCTTGAATGTAAACAATGTAGGGTGATGTCATAGTAAAATAAAAGAAGCAAGAAACACATGTTTTTAAATTTAGTACTAATTTTACTCTTGAGAAAGACGACAACTCGAAACAATTTTAGAGTTTATAATAAAATAATTTTAAGACATTAAAAAGCATTCCCTTCATTATATTTAAAATATTGAACATGTTTCACAAGGAGCCTACCGCAGAATCAATACAGAATCCAGCGTATTAAAAAGAATATTTAGTTCTAAGAAAGTTATATCTTATATCCTATTATAATTTTAGAGTAGTATTTAGTATTAACTTACCTTAACTTAAATTCCAAGAACACTGAAAGGGTTTAGCACAATTTATAGCTTTATTTCCGATTTATAGAACCAAATTGTTATTTGAAAATTAAATGTAGTAATAATAATTAAGTAACAAACACAGAATTAGAGACTAGTAGGCGTGTCTATGTCAACAAGAACAACCGCATTCCTACTGATTGTAAGAATTTCTTGATTTCATAATGGTACCTATTTCAATAGCATAGTGGGCGGCTGTGGCCGGTGATTGGTGCCATTAGTGGGGTGGAGGTGACGCGGCGGTCGGGTCCGGTGCTTCTAATGGGTGTTTTATTTGGGTACCTAATAAGGTATTTAGGTAGGGCATTATAGTTTGTGTGACAGCTATCTATTATTTTAGATATATATGTATTGCTTGGGGGGGGCTTTAGCCCCCTTAGCCCCCCCCCCCGTAGTTGCGCCACTGTCTTCAATGGATTATGTATGTAGTGGGTTTATGTCTATGTTATATGCATGTTCTTCGATTTTTTCCCCACAATAAAATGTTCATCGCAAACATGAGATCTGGCCAGAGGTACTCATGCTGTTCACTATATTTTGGATGCTGTATTCGGAACTTTGAGATTATCCAAAAATAGGCTACTGTAATAATTTAATTTCAATCAATTAAAATGAACTTTAACATTATTTGAACGAACGACGCAGCACATTCTCGTCCAACCTACGATATCACTCACTTTACAAAAATAAATAGTTCTTCCGGAAATAATAATAATAATAGAGATGGTCAACGTATTTTCAGAAAATAAAACATTTGTTGAGTTAAAAGCCACCATTTGTTAAAATCGCACCTCAACTATAGTGCCAGGGATAAATGTATATGTGCTTCCATCACTTAAAACTTTCCTTAATTGACTAAAAACTATCGACGTTTCGAAAGTGCATCTGAAAATCACCTTCAACTTTTGTGTAATCCCGTCTGAGAAGACAACCTAGCTGCGTTTAGGTTCTCGCGGTTGGGCCGTTTTCGTAACGGGGTTACTCTTTGCAAATTAATATCTTTCATATGAAAAAAAAGTTTCGCAAAATTTCAAACAATTTAAAAGTTACGCACGAATACACTACTATACGTTTCGCTAATCATGCCAACATCATCGGAAGACAAATAAGACTTTTTCTCAATTTTAATCAACTCCTGATGATGGTTAGCGAGACGCGTCGAGAAAAAATATACTTTACACTAATTTTTTTAAAATGAAATTACGCAGAACGCAAAACATATTACTTTTGTTAAATTAATCTCAGTTGTTGTTGCGCCACAACATTTTTGATAAATAAATTCGAACTTTAGCTTATCCAATTATAATATTTGAACTGGTTTCCTTTTTGTATAATCATTGTCTCAGTCTTATTATTTTTTAGTTAGGCAGTAAAAACAAATATTAAATAGATAAATAAAATAAGGTATGATGCAATGCATTATCTAATTAACTCTAGACTAGCCTGTTATATAATGAGTAATTTCTATATTTATTCCACAGTCAACCTACATGAAATTTATTGGAAATCATTATCCAATAAGTAAAACTAGTTGTATGAATGTAAAAAACTACCACTTTCTGTGTTATATGTATATGTATCGATTAAGCTGACTAACAATATGTTAAAAATAGCTATTTGATCGGACAATTAACACTAATTTCTGTTTTGAAAAACAATTAAGATAATAAATTGTCGTGTTTTTGCTGAAAATTATTAATTCGTACAATTATTTGGTAATATACTTATCTGATTCATATTTATGTTGAACTTTTATTTATATATTTATGGCGTTTATATCGATTATCAATAAATACTTTTTTGTTTATTACTAAGATATTTGCTTTTAAGCAAACAGAAATTAATATAATAATTATTATTGATAATAAAAAAATCTCACCTGGTATTTTTGGAGAAACATCCATTCTTTTTGCCGCCCTTAAAGGAGTGACAGGATGACTATGGAACCGCTCAGGTTGATCTGGTCTACCGCAAGTTTTACAAGGCTCTGGCAGTTTGGTCGATTTGCTCAATTCACTTTTAACGTTTAATATTTTACTATTCGGAGCTATGTGTTTGCGCGATACTTTAAACGTCTTATTGTTATTAGCGTCACTAGTTGAATTATTTTTGACCGGTATGTTTGTCTTCGTGGTTATCACAGCATTTATTTTTTTAATCTTGTTGTTTATATTATTATTTTTAGTTTTTCTGGCACTTTGTATAGTGCTACTTTCATCGTCCTCCCAGCTATCCTCAGCATCCGAAACTCGCTTCTTTTTATTTTTATGTTTTTCTGTTGGTGGTAAACTTAGCGGTCTGTTTATTTTCAAAGTTTTCCTGGTTTTTAATATTAAAGGCACCCGGCATAAATTCGATATGTTAAGAAATTCTTTTCTAATTTTGCTCATATCAATTTTCCCCATTAGGCTTATATCCAAAATCGTTGGTTTTTCTAGTGTTGCGGTTAGAGGTCTTGCTGGCTCCTCTTGATTTTTCTTATTTTTGTTATCCCGTTTTGGTGGCCATGTTTTCGTGAATAATTTCAGTCCAGTATTTTTATTCGTCATATTATTAAGTAAGTCCTCGTCGCTAATCTCCCAAGAATCGTTCACTATCACCGGCGGTAGCACCAAAAATGGTTTACATCTCTTTCTGTAATCTTTCTTCTCCGTCCTTAGCTTCATGTATTTAGAATTTCACATTCTTTAAATAACTACATGTATTATTTAGTTGGTAATCTAAGCATGCACATATTTGATTTCTATATATTTCTTAAAATTGTGTAGAGGCTGAACCTGGAAAATTTTTCTACTTAAAATTATTTTCCTTTTGTTATTTTTTAGATTTCTATTTTACAACGTTATATGGGGTTTCATAAAATGAAAATGACCAAAACTGGGGCGATAGGCTGGTGCCAGAGCGGATTTTTAAGACGGAAAAAAGAAAATTATTTACAGAGAAGGACCAACCGGAAAATTTTGTTAAGGTTGTGATTAAGACAAAAAACAAAAATTAAATACGAGTTAAAATGAAATCATAAAATGGGAGTGCTGTTTAGGGGTTAAAAGTGTTTTTTTTGCGATTTTCAGCGAAACGTGACCTCTTAGCGGAAAACATCCTCCACAAAACTTGTAGATAATAAAAAATCTAAACCTTTCATACAAAGCATTTTTCAACATAACCTCACATTTTCCGAGAAAATGGCGGAAAACCGTTGCTTCGGTTTTTTATTTTTTTCTTCCGTAAAAATAATTCAATTTACATGAAATTATGTGAAAGTATGCAAGTAGTTTTCGAAATATTTATATCTTTCGAAAAAAAAAAAATCTTGCACGGAAAGCTTTATTGGTGTTTTTTTTTATTTAAATATTTTATCTGGGCCCATTTTAACCGTTGAAGTGTCTACTTTAAAGTGGCCTATATATGTTGATATGTTGAAATTTTACAATAATTAAAAATATCGACAAACAAAGGTTAATGAATACTAAAAATTAATAACAAAATTATACCAGGATCCTAGATTCCGGGATTGAGTATTGTAGACTGTGAAGGGTTCTGGAACAGCAATTCAGGCCCACAATTATCTCTTGCAAAAATGGAATCTAAGGGTTTGCTTGGCAATTTAGTTTACTCTCTTAATGATGTGAAATTTGAAGAATGTAGAAGAATATAAATTTATAGCTAATATAAATTCGTGAGGAGCTCAAATTTGCAATATAAAATGTAAAGCTTAAATATAAGGCTTAAATATAAAGCATCAAGCTTAAAGCATAAGCATAAAATAAATAGGTAAAGCTGAATTTGAATTTTGAAATATATATAGCTGAATTTCAATTTGAAGAATATCAAATTTTCAATATGAGGAAAATTTTTAAAGAATCAATATGCAGACAAAAGATTTAAAAAGCTGATTCATAAATTATAAATTGCCAAAAAAATTAAAATGAAAGAAAAAATCTTTTATAACCATGTGGCACATATCGTATTTTAATTACTTATTAAATTTTGAATTTAAATTTATTCTAAAAATATTGAAATTACAGTAAAGACAAAAATTGAAGATTAATGAAATTTTAAATTAATAATAAATGAAATTTGCCTGGTTGTTAAACACTTGTTAACGCGGATATAAAAATGTAATATTAATTACTGGATGTCACACGGTTAAGCTTGTATATAGGTCAGAATCAGGACAAAAGCTGCAGGCAAATTATTTCTTGGTGAATTTTACTAATAAGGTAAACTTTATTTAACCCACTTTCTGTAAAACAATACCAATCCAAAAACTTGAAAAATATATTTTCACTAATTAAATAGAAAGCTGTAAAAAGTTGAAAATGGTACACGTGCTATCATCTGTTAATTGTTGAGTTAAGCACACAACCTGCAGATGTAGCTTTATGTGGATTTCCGTACTCAAGCAAATTACAGAATCGATAAAAGGAATCTATAATTCTTAAAGTGTGTATGAGTAAATAATGCCATTGATTGCAAGTTTTTAACCTACTAAGGAACTGTTGTAATAAATAGTAAAACGTATACAAACCATTTGTAAGAATTCAGCAAATATATTTTGTAGGATATACTATTTAACAGGATAATTAGAAAGTCAAAGGTAAGTAAAATAACAATATGTACTTACACAGTAAACAAAAATATACAAATTGAAATATAGGTAGGTATATGAATGTAAATAAATGTTTTGTAGACTTGAAATTGACAATTTGCTGAGGTGATATAATAGAATAGAACAGATACATAAGTTAATGTGAAACAAAAACATGACTGAGTTCCTAAGATATAAAAATATTAACATAAAACAGTGTGAGATGATTTAGCAGTTATACAAGGAAAATTCTGATGAGAACAGTTTTGCTTACAAAAACTGAATCAAAATGCTACACAGATCGTGGTAGATATAAATAAAATACTAGTTATTATATAAAATTGTTAAATGGACATAGGCCATGTAACACAAACTCTCCTAAAGTGATCGGGGGATGAGAGGGGCCAAGAGAGCAGTTGAGGTCGTTTTGGAGTAGTACCTATTCAGTAATCTAGTCGTGTGGAAGCATTTGGGATAGCGTCTTTTAGATTAAGATGAAGAACAACTACAATACAAAAGACCTAAAATTCATTATAATTTTACAATTTTCATAAATTTTTTATTTTCACAAAAAATGACAAAACAATATTTTTTCTGGAGACGAAGCGAGTCAATATTTGTAAAAAAATATCAATAAATTGTTTTACTTAATAATTATTTATTCAAATATACCTAAAACAAATTACTCATCGTTATACCATTTATTTAATGAAAAAATAGTAAAATATACATTAATAAAAATGCACACTGGGCCAGTGAGTCCTAACTTTAGCTTACGACTTTCAGTACGGTGCACTGCCATGAAAACTAAAGTTTCAGAATGATTTCCCCCACTTTCTTCCTTTAAATTCATTCATACTTTAGTAATATTACATTGAAGTAAATTCTGTCATTGAAATTTAATCCATTATTTACATAAATAATAAAAAAAAATTGAAAATAATTAAAAATATTGAAAAATTCGTGATTCGAAGTTATTTTTTTTTGCTTTTCTCAATTTTAAGCGGTTTCATGAAAAATAAACCATCAACATATATAGACCATTTTAAAGTAGATATTTCAACGGTTAAAATGAGCCCAGATAGAATATTTAAATTTAAAAAAAGCACCAGTAAAGTTTTCCGTGGAAAATTTTTTCTTTTTTCGAAAAATGTAAATATCTCGAAAACTGCCTGTTTCCTTGATTCCAAAAAAGTCATGCTTATTCAATGCAAAAAAGGTATATTTTCATATAATTTCATGTAAATTGAATTATTTTTACGAGAAAAAAATAAAAAACCGAAAAATCGGTTATCAGCCATTTTCTCGGAAAATGTGAGGTTATGTTGAAAAATGCTGTATATAAAAATTTTATATTTTTTTATTATCTACAACTTTTGTAAAGAGCATCGCTAGGAGGTCACGCTTCGCAGAAAATCGGAAAAAACCACTTTCAACCCCTAAATAGCACACCCATTGCACAATTTCACTTTATCTCGTGTTTAATTTTTGTTTTATTAGTTATAACCTTAATTAAATTTTCCGGCTGGTCGTTGTGTTAATTTTTTTTTAAAGGTATTGGCATCAGCCTAAGAGGACATTTCAAAGTTTGAAATATTTTTTTTTCTCGAAATCTTTCGACATTTCGGCATATACATTAGATTTATTGGACCATAAAGATACTATTCGAACTTATTTTATTTATACATTCTTATGACAAAACCGAAAATGTTCATGTAACATGATTTATGATGAATAAATTTCTATTCTGTTCTGTTCTAGAATCATTGTAGAAAAAATGCAAAAAATGAAATGAAATTTTCTGTTACAAAAAGACCTATTGTACCTTTTTTATAGATTGCAAAAAATATGAAAACATCCAAAACACTGATTTATGGAAATAGACTAAATTTGAATATCAATTTCTTTCAATTCAGGACCGATAAAGAATTGGCACCATTGGCATTCGGTAGCTTATAAAGTGTAGTTTATGGAAACATCGTGCTTTTGTTTATGTTTTTTTTCTTATTTTAAATTTACGGCCATTTTAAAGGAAGGTAGTTTTTTCAACGTAGATATGAATGCATATAAGTGTTAATAAAATGAGTTAGAATCAAGACAAGTTAACAATTTTGGGCTCTTTTAAAAGGTTTTGAATCAAAGTTTACTAAAATTATGTAGATATCTTGTATAAATGATGCTTTTAATAAAAACATTCTAAGAAAATATCCGTTTTTACATAAAGGAATTTTGTTATTTTCCGTAAAATAACAAGTTTCGATAAACGAGTCACGATAAACTGAGTTAACGACCGAATTAGTTGTTAAAAAGGTAATAAAAAACTTTCTATACAGTTTTTCGATTAATTGTATCGTTAAAAAGTCATTTAACTATAAATATTTTGAAGGTGACGGCTCATTTTTCCGCTTCCTTTCCTTATTTTATAAACAAACTTAATATACGTGTTATCAAAATGTCGGGCTTCAAAATTACAAAAAAATATTAATAATAATAATAATTAACGATTTTCGTAGAAGTTAACGGGTATCGAGAAAAATAGGAGATGAATTTTTAAAGATATTTGCTCGAAATTTTTCTCTGCTTATAAATATCTGAAATGCTGCAATCTATGGCAAAAATACCGCGCTCCACGGAAAACTGTTTTCGCAGTTGTATTGATATTTGAATAAGTTTGGTCCCAAGGCAGATACTGATTTGGGAAATACTCAGCGTACAATCTACTATCTGCTAGTGCAAAGTAGTGCAAATCCGTTGGCTATCCCGAAATAAAAATGGATACCAGCAAGTTCTCCATTTGAATAGTCAACAATTTGGACCTATTTCATGTGGAAACTCTCAGAAATATAACAAAACTTGGTTAAAAACACATATCAAATTATGTGTGTTCAACTTGTCATTGAACTTTCACGGTAAATCCTATACGGTTTTCTATCAAGAATACTTCTTTTATTAGGGGAGTGTATGATTCGGGAAAAAAGCCGAAAATTGTAAGTATTTTGCTATGCAATAAGAGTACCTCTCCTCCCCCATTCTCGAGGATGCTGAGTACGATAATGCTGGTAGAATTTCTCTTTGGAGTTGCGGCACCCCCCAAGCGGCCAAAAACCACCCCAAAAATGGGTTAAACGCTTATCACCTCTTTTCCAACGGTGAAACTTAGCGTATACCCCCTATTTTCGAGGATGCTGAACATGGCGGTGATGCTAAGTGTTTCTTCCGATCCTCCCCAACCCCACTACCGACTAATAAACACCCCTCTCAGGGTGCAAATCTTTGTTTATATATCACCGGCAAAATGCATGCAATGCCCGTTTCGAGGATGCTGAACACGGTGGTGATGATCAACATTTGAATATTTTTTTCTGACTCCTTCCTACCCCTCTAACGGTTAACAATGCACCCCTGAAAGGGATGAAAAACTTTTTTTTATCTCACCGGTAAAATGTATATGCCACCTGTTTTTGAGGATGCTGAGCACATCAGCGAGCGATTCTGACACGGAGACGGCCGATGAAGCCTGTGACATTTCGAAAAATATCAACCATGTAATTCTACTTGTAAGAGACGTAAGTTAAATTAATGTGGATAAGGTATGAATGAAAAAAATGTATTGTAAGCATGTTTTATCTTTATGTATCGTCTATTATTTTTCATGCAAGTAAAGCGATTGTAAAAATTTAGTTAAGCTTATTTGTATGCATCAACATATCATTTTTTATAATACAATAAATTGTACGTACCAATGATTCAATAAACCTGTTTTTGTAAGTACTCGATTATCTTTTTTAGCTACAGGGTAAAGAAAGACAATAATTATAATCACGAAGAAACGGGCGCTATATACATTTTGACGATGATATAAAAAAATATATATATTTTCACCCCTTTCGGGGATGTTCGTTAGCCGTTAGAGGGATTGGAGAAGGTCGGAAGAAATGTTGATCATCACCATCGTACTCAGCATCTTCGAAAACGGGCGTTACATACATTTTGCCTGTGATATAAAAAAACATTTTCAACCCTTTCGGGGGTGTTTATTAGCCGTTAGTGGGGTTGGAGGGGGTTAGAAAAAATATTGAGCATCACCACCGTGTTCAAGAGATGTGATAAGCGTTTAACCCCTTTCAGGGATGGCTTTTGACCATTTGGGTGTTCGCGCAACTTCAAAGAAAAATTCTACCAGCATCATCGTATTCAGCATCCTCAAAAACGGGGGGGGGGAGATATACTCTCGTTGCATAGGAAAATATTTACAAGTTCGTCCGGCTCACACACTTTACTATATGTAGCTCAGTCTAATGAATCTACAGTCCGTCCATATAAGGTCGAAAAAATTTGAGGGAAAAAAATATGACAAACTTGGGACGACCTCCCAGAGTCCCGCTGGCTCATATCCTAAACGGCCCTTTTTGATAAAACTATTAGTTCACGGAAAAAATCTATTCTATTTAATATAGAATAGATTTCGACTGTAATATCGACTGTAATCGACTGTACTTGAAATTTTGTACTTCTTATGAGAAAAATATTACTTGGCCTAATAAACTATTATTAATTCAATAATACACGAATTGCAAACCAACAAAAGATATACCCTTGAGTTTCTTTAGTACAATTATTATAATCAAGATAAGTTTAATTTCTTCAAAGTATATTTATTAGATTTACTCTTAATAATACACCTCTTGAAGTAGTTTCTTCGGGGTCTTGCCGTGGTTGTCGAATTTGACCTGAAGTTTCGCTAATCATCCTGTAAGCTTCTTCAGAAGGATTCAAAAGAAGAGTTTTTAAAATCTTCTGAAGAAGCTGACAGAATGATCAGCGAAACGTCAAGTCAAGTTCGACGACCACGGCAAGAACCGGAAGAAACTATTTCATTAGACAACGGCCGTGAAAATCTGCATTCTAATAATACACCTTTTATACATACTTCTAATCGTGGGGGCAGGCATAAGAATATTTTAGTGTAAACTCTTATAAATTCTTAATTTAAGCAAATATCAGAAATATACATAAAGTATTACATTATTCAATTATAATTTATAATCGTCATCTTTTTGACGACGAATTCCGACAAAACAAGCAACAAAGGCGACCATTACCCTCCTCGTTTTGTCCCTTTGCTATATGTATTTCCTGAAGAGATAGGTTGGTGGCGGGTATCTGGGAAGCAGAATCTCTTTGATTTCAAGATATTGCTGAAGTTGTGGCAGGATACAAGTTTTACAAGTCAGTAAAGGAAGGTATAAGCTTGACGCATACGTTCGAATGTCTGTGTCTGTCTGTTTGTGATTTCATATCTCCGAACAATCGATTTTGATGCGATTTTCTTTATTTGAAAGTGCATTTTGTAGCGTAGATGCTTTATCTTTTTGTTATCTGGTAGCGTATTTTTATTTTGTTAGTATAGCCATTGTATTTGTAGACGGAGTATATAAATTGGCGAAGGATCCGGTGAAAGCCTTTATTATTAGTTTAAAAAAATATAGAATTCAGATAAAATACACATTTTAAAATCTCATGTTACAAAAAAGAATTCAAAAGTACCCTAAACTAATACAAACAAATAAACAAAATTTTGATTATACAGCATGTACCTTGGGTGCAGGTATAAAGCTTGAGTCCAAGGGTCGAATCCCGGCTAGGGTGTGAATGTTTAGTGACATATTTAATGTGTTACTGAGATAATAGCACTGTACTAGACGGGATTGTACGGGAAACAACACGGCTATACTGTAGATTTGGTCATCTGTACTTTTAAAGAAATTTAACTGTAAATACCCGTACCAAGAAAGTGCTTTGATAAAATTCTACCTGTTTTGGTCATAACTCATTTAAGTAATGTCTCTCAAGAACATAATAATATCCGATATTATTTTATGCATTTTAATGAAAGTTTTATTTATCTATTTTTTTATTAGTTAATAAATAAATACCATAGAATAAACACCACAGAAATTCGACAACCCCCAATTCCAGAAGCCCGAGGCTTGTGTGGAAGGGGGTTATACATTGAAAAAATGCAGACATACAACCATTTCCTCCGACAGTGCCAGTGCCGGAGCCAGGATTCGAACCCGGTGGTACGATACCCGTATGAATCGCGATTGCCACCTCGCGCCTTAACTCACACGGCTACCGCCTAGTTATTTATTGCTATTTTGTTTTTTATTAGAATTGTACTCGAAATTTTCTATATTTTCGTGTTTACTCTCTAAACGTGGCTTATTTTTGTTAATAGTACTGATTAATTTTGGTTATTTTTGTAGAATTTGTGATCAGAAGATATGTGGCAAAAAAAATATAATCTCTAATATTCTCTTTCCGCCGACCTACCATTTCCATTACAGAAACCATAGATGAATATTATGTCAGCATATTCCACGTTTGTAAATTTTACTGGCATAGTTAAAATATTTTCACAAGTTTTCACTAACTAAATGCGGATTATTGACACATTAAATTACTAACAAACAATTATTCAACTGTTTAGGAGATTTCTTTTTATTATCTGTCACTTTGAACAAGCCTACTGTGATTGATTAAAAATTTTGTTATTTCATACCCGATTACTTATTAGGACCACAGTTTTTTACCAAAATGGACCTTTAAAACGTGCCGGAATTAGGATTCACCCAGACCACCTAGGCTCAATAGAATTTTTGCAAATTTTAGTTATAAAACTATTTATTTCACGTGCCTCTCATTTAATAGGGTTCTGTAATCCATTTTCTTGCACATTTAACAACGTATTTAAATAACCACGAAGGTGTAACAAAAAAATGAAATAGGCCATTTTGTTTGTTTTTTCTTGCTCTTTTCGAATATCGTATCGAAATTTCAAAAAAATATATACAGGGTGATGTTTTATTGATGCAAAGAAGAAACATAAATTATAGTGAGTCCGGACCTGGATATATTTTTTTTTATACATGTACCTCTTGGGGCTCGTTAGTGCATTAGCCGTACCAAATATGAATCCGTTATTTCATTCCCTGTCAAAGTTATGACAAAAAACAGGTTTGGCCAAAAATTATTTAACACCCTGTAAGTTCGTAATGAAGGCCCAATGAGACATTTCTATGGGAGGTTCCGGTTACCACTGATGTTCTCTACCTCCTATTAAGCTATGTCCCTCTCATGATGCAACACCCTGTATATAAAATTTTATGTTCACTATTTTAGTATAAATTCAATCGATAAATTGATAACTTGAAAATAATTACAAATATTTTAAATTGGTAAATTTTTGACAATCAACTTCATTTTTATAAACAAATTATATTTTCAACTCAATTATATCCAAATTATTTTAACTTTAGAATTATAATTATTTTATTTAGCTAGATAGATCCGTTCTATGATATATCTGTTATCACAATACATTGTTCAGTTTCTTTGAATTTGTTTTATTGTTTGTGTGTTTTATATGTGTGTTCTCTTCATTGATTCCGAACTTTCGACTTTGAGAATTAAATTTAGAAATTATATTGTGTGGTATTTTAGCTTCATCGGATGAGGGGTGTTAAAATGCATATAGGATTGGCATTAATGTTATTTTCTATTATAAATACTAAACAAAAAAAAGATAAATAATAAAATAACTAGTTAAATAATCTATGAAATGAAGTCAGTTGTGAAACTCAGATCGAATAAATTATAACGTGTGAAATATTAAAGATTATATTTTTGTTTAAGGTGGGCATATCCAAGAGAGAGAGAGAGAATTAATTTCAGAAAAAGGTACTGATTTTTTATGACAGGTTTAATTTATGTGCATCATGAACAAAAAATTCATCAATAATTATATCCATACAGAATATTTGGAATACTGTAGTCTTCAAAATAATAAATGATATAAAACTGAAATTGTACCCACGTGAAGCAAATTTTTGTTGAATCTGATTTCTTGACTTTGCATTATTAGGTAAATTTATGGTTGCAGCTATAATATAAGATAATGCAATAACAATATAAGATACCTAAAATATTGTAAATTGTTTTTATTAATAATAATCAAACCTTCAATTATATTCCGTCCTTATTGGTATTAAAAATTTTATTTTGAAAATAAAATTATCCGAAATTTATATATTTCTCATAATTCAAATAATGCACTGAATCACAGAAACACCACGGCGATATAAAAAAATCTATTTCAGGTCCACCTTTTTAAAAAATAGATAGAAATCAAAGAGAATGCTACAAACAATTCGATACAAACACTGTACAAAAGTCGTTGCGAGACTGTTCCCATCACATGTATTTTATTATGTCCAGTTCAAGAATGGTGTAAAACCCACGCGCAAAAGCAAGTTACACCAAATGTTTTGAACGACTATTTTCACCGGCACAACCACTGGCGACGTGTGACTAATAATAACAAAATGACACTATATAAGGAAACTTATGAATTTTCATAACTGTGACGTGTGACGTCTTTTCACCTACGTTGTTGCAGATCAATTTAGATCGAGACAAGTTAACATCATTGCGATAAATAAATCATCGGCTCTAAACGTATATATTTAAATACTAAACACAAGGACGTCTTTCAAAAAATATAAAACATCTTACCATCCATAATTTTTGCAACATTGTCCTCGTTTACTCCAAAAGTGATTCATCACTTTCTTTCCATAAAAGCAAACCATCTAAATCTAAATACTTTTTTGCAATAAATTGAATTGCTTTCTATAATTAATAAAAAAACCGCTGCCCAAGAAATCCAAATTTTATATCCAAGTCATATACACTCTAAATCCCAATGTAATATTTTATACCCTTTAATAATAGGGTGGAGGTAGTAATGGGGGTGGTAGAGGGGGTGGCTAAAGTTAAAAAAATTTTAGAGGCCTTTGGTTCTCGCATACACACTAAATCCCAATTTAATTTTTTACTCCATTTAATAATAGGGTGGAGGTGGCAATGAGGGTGGTAGAGGGGGCCAAAAATATTTAGAATCCCTTAGTTCTCGTATACACACTAAATCCCAATTAAATTTTTTACTCCCTTTAATAATAGGATGGGGGTGGTAGAGGGGGTGGCTAATGCCAAAAAAAATGTATAGTCCCTTGGTACTCGTATACACACTGAATCCCAATTTAATTTTTTACTCCCATTAATAATGGGGTGGGGGTGGCAGAGGGGGTGGCTAACGCCAAAACATTTTTTTGAGACGTTTCGTTCTTGTATCATACACTAAATCATATTTTATATTTTTTACTCCTTTTCATAATAGTGTGGGGGTGGTATTGGAGGTGATAGTGGGGGTGGCTGATATAAAAAAAAATTTTGAGACCTTGACTTTTCGTACATGCCCTAAATTGCGATTTTATGGACTCTTACCTGCTTGTTTCGCCTATTTACCCTTATTTACCCCATTTACTCCCTAACCTGTCGACGGAATAATCCCGTTGAAGGGACCTATAAAAGTATATGGTATAGCCGAATAGCGAACAATTTCAGAAGATACAGGTTTTTTTTTTCTGTGATGCATATTTGCCGAGATATGTTAACTTGTTCGTTTCACAATGTTATTAATAAACTAATCAATCTTATTTTAACTTGAAATTTGTCCTGGTTGCTTACAAATGTTTATATTGATACGAAAGAGATGTAAAACTGCGGGTTCCGTGTATCTACGATGTGAGCACGTTAAAAATCCCTACCCCACGACATACTGTGTGGGTTCGGCAAAATTTCCAGGTTAGGGGTCCCAGTGCATTGATGAGCTTATCCCCTGGCGTCGGTGATTGGCCTTGGTAGCGGAAATAGGCCGATGTTAAATAAATGATTAAAAAAATATATATTGATATTTTTGGAAGAGAAAACTATCAAAGTATTACTAAAAGTTAAGAGAACAATTATTAAACAGAGGCGCGCAGGGTATTGCAATAGTAGGCGAACACCATCAAAAAACCCGACAAATCTTTTATATGTTTCTCGAATTTATCTGAACCTTTATCTGATCGACAGTGAAGGTGTTTTACTGGCGCTCATAAGCTATCAGCGGCACTAAAAATCTTTTACCGCCACTCACGAGAGGCAAGTATTTGAAAAAAATATAAATATTTATTTAATTAAATACTTTAATAAGCAGTATAATTTAATACGATATTTAAAGAAGAAATAGCATGTTCTGTGGATTAAAAGTTTTTTTTGCCTCCGTCGTTCTTACCGACCTACGTAGCTTGTCCATCAAGTGCATCCGTTTGGTACAAAAAATGTCAATTTTATTCCATATAAAACAATATAGGTACCTACAATTATTGTATATTTAATATTTGCTCGTACACAAATTTGATAAGCGACATTCATTTATTATTGCTAGGGAGCTGTTGGAAGAAATTTTTTATGATTTTCTTGTGTAAGTGAAGTTGAAAAGTCTAAAGGCGTCATAATAAAAAGCCTAGAAAACCATTTCAGTCAGTATGGCGTTGCTGAGCTTTTAATTAACAGCTAATTAAAAATGCAATAAAAAAACACGCTCGTATACAATTTTATTGTGTCAGCCACTTGTTTTAAATATTCTAATGTTTTTTACAATAATTATTTTCTTTCATTTTAAATAAGCACTTCAAAATATTGGAGTAAATATATTCGTAAGTAAACAAGTTTCAAACAGATTTGACCTTCCAAATGCAAATGCCATGTACTATTGCGGCCGAGAATAAGTAACCGATTGATTTTGACATTGTAAATATGGTTCTCACCAGTGACGCATCACTCATAATATATTTTATCATTTTTATTAGTGTCAATGTCATTGTGATATCCACTAATAGCCCAGTTTCCAGGGGTTTTAAGTCGTAACTAATTGTTACCTCGCTAATTTTTTCATTAAAGGCTATTTTTTTGCTAGTAGAAAGTGGCTCAAAAAAATTTACCAAAATCTACCTCCGCAAACCCTTAAAAACAACCATCTGAAACGGAAAAATTCAGTTTTTTGCTAAAATCTCGAATAATAATAATAATAATAATAATTAAAAAACGGATAGCACCACGTGAAAGAGCAGGAAATTTTACATAAAAATAGTATAAAAAGTTTTCTAAATACATTTTTCCCTTAGCATGAGAAATTATTACAGTTCGCTCAATATTTCAAGCGCGTCACATAGGCAAATGAAGCATTTCTCCGTTTCAGAGGGTTGTTTTTAAGAGTTCGCGGGGGTGGATTTTGGTAAACTTTTTTGAGCCACTTTCTACTAGCAAAAAACTAGTCTTTCATGAAAAAATTAGCGAGGTAACAATTAATTCTAACTTTTCATCAAAATTAGTCTCTGACAGCTGGGCTATAATGATTTCTTGTCAAAAGACATAACTGACATAAAAATCCCTGTTTACAATACACTATTTTTTGCAACTGTAGTAATGATATTGACATTAAGTTCAGACGCTTCGTTTTTGATATTACTATAAGAAACTCAGTACAACCAGGCTCGGTAGCTCCTCTAATCGGTCAGTCTTATCAATCCCTTCATTCCATATTTATTGCCTGCTACAATAAAATCATATACTCGTATTGCCACCATATACTTATATTGCCACCACATAGGAAACCACTAATTAGCACAAAAGTATTTGTTAAAGAAGTATATTTTAAAAATATTTCATTTTTATTTTATTTTTTTCAAATCATAGGGAGAATAAAAGTTTTAATAAAATATGTACTTTAACATTTTAAAAATATTTTACAAACACTGAAATGTTTTTAAAATTTTGAAAAATGCTCTTAAAATATTATAATGTTTTTGAATATTAAGAATGTTAAAAAAGTATATAAAATATTGAAAGTTGTACGCATCGCACATATTTGAATGCACCTAATCTGTAGTAGTTGAATTGAATGAACTTATAATATTTGACAGACATTCTGACACATGTCATTTGTCAAATATACCATAACCTATTTTCTCGACAATGAGCAATGTCAATATACGTATATAAATAATATTGTGTATTTTCATTTCAATTCTTTTCTTTAATTACTGGCCGTAACTCTTGTGTTAATTATAATTCTGATAAGAATGCCTAGAGAACATAGGTAGGCACTTAAATATAAGTATTTATCGAAATCTAATATATCAATAATTTTTGTTTTATTAGTGCTAAATTTAAATAACTAGAAAACATTATATTTCTCATTACAGAGCTCGTTCATCCTCTAGATATGAAAAATCTAGATACAAAAGTAGAAGTGAATCAAATAGAAGGCAATCTAGTGCGGAAAGTTCGGATGATTCTATAAAGGACAAGAAATCGAGTAGACGTTCACACAGTTCTAGGACTTCAGAAGATAGATATTCGAAAAATAAAAAGTACTCAGGTGGAGATTCAGATTCAAGCTATAAAAAAACATTAAAGAAAAATGAAAGTTCGAAAAGCAAAAAAAAGAAAAGCAAACATAAATCAGATAGAGATTCTGACAATAATTCTAGTGGCAGTGAAAGTTCATCGTCAGATGGTTCATTAAAATTGTTAGAAAGACTTACAGAACAGAGGATGAAAAATGTTGAGGCGAAAAAAAAACAAAAAGAGTTAGTAAAGGCTACTGAAACTCCTGAAGAAAAAAGGTAGTTATTGAGTTGTGTTTTAACTATGTATTATTCAATACTTGTGTTTTACGTGCTTTAGTACATAAAGTATATAGTTACGAAGAATTCTATACTTTGTATGGGTAATTGAATATCTAGTCTCTTTCGAAGTAATTCAGGAGAATTTATTTCATTAGACACGTAGAGGGAATTATGTTCCAGTATAGTTTCATCCATATTAATATAATATCCAAGGTTAGGTTAGGTTATCCAAGGATAGCGACGTAAAATAGTCAGCAGGCGCCATCTAGCGGTCCATTTTACACGTCGCTATCCCAAAGATACCGAAATGTACTAAATAGCCAAGTGATCCTCGTGTCGGTCGTCACATGCCTACCTTGCGCTGACGAGAGCCAACAGCTCGAAACTGCAGTCTGTAAGTGGTGTGGGACGACTGGCACGAGAGCTCCTTTAAGCAGGATCAGTCTTTCGGCTAATGTTTGTTGCATTCGAAGCATTAACGTTTTGATGGTTATATGCAATTATTACACTTAACTCGCCAGGCTCGTGACTTGTAATTCAGCGCTCGGTGGGGCACATAACTCGGAGAGTAGCTGTTGGTTGCAGTCTGGTTACGTTCCTTATAGTAAAATAAGGATTTTGCGACTAAAGATATTGTGTTTTAATATTCCCCCCTCTAAAAGCACATTTGACCTATATATCATGATGTAAATAAATTAATAATTAATTACTCGAATAATAAACAAAAAATGCTATTAATTATTTTTCACAGTTAATAATTGTCGAAAAGTGCTAAAGTTTTCTTAAAACTTCGAATTACTTAACATGCGCTGAAATGCAAAACAATTTTATTTGCCCCAAGATTAGCTGTTTGGGACGTGAGCCACTGCTCTAATACAATATTTATACTGTTTACAGATTAAGGAGGCTAATGAAAAAGGAAGCAAAAGAACGAAGACGAAAAGAGAGGATGGGTTGGGATAATGAATATCTGCATTATACCAACAGTGACAATCCTTTTGGGGATGGAAATTTATTATCAACATTTGTGTGGAATAAGAAATTATCAAAAGAGGGCCTTACCGATGCAGGTCCTGAGGAGCTAGAGACAAGAAATAGATATAAGCAAGAAGAAAATAAGAGGGAACTTGAAAAGGTGAATTTTTTTTTCATCTGTTTTTTTTTTGGTACTCTTACATGTTTACAATCTCCAGTAAACACTTCCAAGCGTGGGTTCAAATAATTGTAACAAGAACCACTACTTTATTCAATATTTAATTACAATAATTAATCGTTATCATAACACACTATAATTACAACTATAACACTAATATAATTCACAACTTACCTATTGCTCCTCTTATTTTATCTGTTCACTTGTTCATCTAATATAAAACTGAACTCCGTGTGCGGGATCCATTCCTTATATATCTGTGGCGCTGTATTCCCAATCTTTCCAGCCTGTGGCTCGAGATCTTCCTAGTCCGTCTACCATATTCCACCGTTTTCTCCTATCTGTGGTAATGGTAGTTCGCCAGTTGGCCCAGACATGGCGCCGCTTTACTGGTAGCCAAGTAGGCAGGCCTCCTTTCACTCTGCTACCTGGTATTGATTAAAGCTCTCTCTGTTAGAGAGTGTCACATGACAGTAGTGTATTTTATTTCAAGAATAAAATTTTTTGGTACTGTCGTGAGCAGAAAAATACTTTTTTTCTCTAATGTAAATCTGTCTCTATTTGAATATGTAATGAGTAGCCGAAGTAAAACAGATATCACTTTTAATTTATTTTTTATTTTAATGCTGTAGTTATTGCTATAGTAAATGATGGATGGTTAATGAGACAAATTGCACTGCGTTGTAACATTAACAAAAATTTGGTGTGTAACATTTTAAGAAAGTGGAGAATAAACGGTACGATTAATAGAAATCCTAGATCAAAGGACAAACGATATCCTACTTAACAAGAAACTAACTATTAATATTTCGTTATTGCACCATTTTTATTTATAACTTCTATAAGTCTGTTTGGGATAGAATTAAATAACCTTATACAATAATCATTAGTAATAATATTTTCCCATGCATTATTTACTATTTCCAGTAATTCTTCGGCATTCCATGGTCTCACATTTTGTTTATGGATACTTTTTACGAGTAGTTCCCATACTTCTTCCACAGGGTTAAGATCTGGACTATGACTGGGCCAGTTAAGAACATTGATGTTATTTTGAAACCAGTTAGTTATGGTATGAGCAGTATGAACTCATTATTAGGAAATAATTGTGACACAGAAGGGAGCATAATATTGTCTAAAATCCTAATATATGTTTCTCTATTAAATCGTTCCTCAATATGCCACAAAACACCAGGACCACGTGCCGATATCCAAGCCCACATATTGACGAAAAAATCTACCACTTTTATCATTGTTAGATATATATTTCTCATCGAATTGAGTATTCGGAGGGTGGTAAACACGAATACGACAGCTGTGTGTTGACTGGAAAGTTTTTTCGTCTGTAAAGATTACATTGTTCCAAAAATTTACATCATGCGCTAAAAATTCAAGCGCAAATCCTACTTGAGCTTCTCTATGTTCAGCTTTAAGTAAGTATTTCTGTGCTGCTGCATGACAGCGTAGCTTAGATTTTCTTACTCGCCGGCGACCAGTACTACTCGATCCAGGAAAATTCGGTTCTTCAGCAGTCTGAATAACTGAGTAAAATGGATTTTCTATTAATGTATTTACCAATTGCAAATCTTGTTGTTGAGTTGATACTCTTCTTTGCCCTGATCCAGAATTTATACTAATCGTAAGATGCAATTTGTCTCATTGACAATCCATCTTCTGCTTTAGCAATAACTCCAGCTTTAACTAAATCGCTTATATGAGGCATATTAGTTTTTTGCGCACTTGCAATAAATTGTGACAACTAATTGACAATGTCACAAAAATTAAAGTTAGATGTACACAACTAGATTTTAGCAAAATACCGTTATAAAACTTATCCTATTTTTTTTTTGCTCACAACCGTACTACCACCCACTTTGCTTGCAGGTAAAAAAGAGAAGACTGGAAAGGGAATTAGAGAGACAAAAAAGAGAAGAAGAAAGTCAAATGTTGCAGAGAAGCAAAGAAGCTGCTCAATTTGAGGAGTGGGAGCGGCAAGAGGATCAATTCCATTTAGAGCAAGCTAGATTACGATCTCATATTCGAATTCAAGATGGTCGAGGTATGCATATATTAAAATTCAAATTAAGTTGTGGTTGTATGTATAATTTTTTTTAAGCTTACCAACTTGTCATATCAAAAAATGTTAGTTTAGTTCCCTCAGATGTTCTAACGGTTGAAATACTTATAGTTCTGTAGTCAAGGAAGTTTTAGAAGCTTGAAAATGTTTTTCATCTATTTGTATATGTGAATAACTATATAAGACGTTAAAAAAAATTACTAGTTTTTAACTACTAACGCTTTAAATAAGCAAAAATTCTAAAACTTGCTAGTAAAATTAAAAACAACTGAATTATTCAAATTTTTCTACTCTTCAGTATCATTACAGAGTCTATCTATCACACTTGCAAAAATTTTTGTACATTAAAATTTAAAATGTACCAAATGAAGAAGTCTTCAGTGTATGCCTTGCAAATATATAGTCGTTTGCAATTTTATCGTGCAGATAAAAAACGCAATAAAAACTTTGCGTCCTCATTAAAATACCGTTACTCTCTGTACTATTTCGCCCGCAAATGGAATCACCTTTATAGGGTTTTTTTAAATGTACGATGGCTTGTTTGATGACACCATACCGAATGGTTCACTGGCGTTAATAATGAGCTCGTAAAGCTTTTATTGTCTATTTATCTGCACCGTAATTCTGGAGGTTACTATAGTATAAGTTGTTTAGTCAAAATATAAGTTTGAAGTTTATATTAAATTTCAGCTAAGCCGATAGATCTTCTTGCTAAATATATTAGCGCAGAAGAGGAAGTAGATGCTGTGGAAATGCACGAGCCCTACACCTATTTGAACGGATTGCACATAAAAGATCTTGAAGATTTAGTGGAGGACATTAAAGTGTACAAAGAACTGGAACGAGGGAAAAACTTGGACTATTGGAACGACATTACGGTAATCGTGGAAGATGAGTTACAGAAGCTACAGAAAATAGAAAAACAAAATGATTTTGACATGGGAATAAATAGGCGAGAAGGTATTCATCAAGCCGTAGCTTCAGATGTCACTTCAGTATTTAAAGGCAAAACTGCAACACAGTTGGCCGCATTGCAGAAACAGATAGAGAGTAAAATTAGTGGGAAAGCTGACGGGATTGATATTGGATATTGGGAATCATTATTGTCTCAATTGAAAGGTAAATATGTACTTATAAATAAACCTCTAGGTATATTTCGCTAGAAAGTCATTATATATGTATCATGTGTGTATTATATCAAGGGGTCCCGGGTTCGAATTCTGTCATGAGCATGGATGTTTAGTGGCATTTTTATGTATTACCGAGTTAGTAGCGGTAAATTAGACAGAATTAGAATTAGCGAGTTCTAGTCTCAGCTGTGACTTAAAAAAATAAAAATTATTAATCATACAAGAGCTTGTAGTAAAAATAATATCCACGAGTCTAGCGTGACTGCCTTTTTTATATACCAACACGGGAAGGTTCAAAGATGATTTTTGTTTATTATCATCATCAAATACTCTCAATTGGACCATGGGCTTGTAGGAGGCAAAAATATAAGTGAAAAATTGTCACTAGTATTTGAAAATTTCAATATGGGGTGGAAAAAAAAAGTTAAAAATGTCAGTTCCGCCAACTTGGGAAAACCACACCAATTATGTTTTATAGTGAAGATCAACAACTAAAAATCAACCAGCCCAGTTCCAAATTAACTACTTTTAAACATATTGAAAGAATAGTGCTGACTAAAGAAAGACAATTCTATTGATGTAGATAAAAATATTATAAAATCTGGTATGGCAGTAATGCGCAGGGAATTAGCAAAAATTATAAATAAGTCCATAGATGAGGGAAAAGTTCCTAAAATATGGAAAGGATCTATAGTAGTACCTGTTCCTGAAGTGGTAGCTAGTATAAAGAGTAAAGAACATCATCCAATTAACATGCTACCATTAAGTGAAAAGTATGGAAATATTTATAAAGGAACAATTATTAACACATGTAAATTCCAATAACATTCTAATTGAAAATCAGGATTTCATGATAAACACTCCTGCGAGACATCGATTCAACTAGTTGTATCAAAGTGGAAAGAATTGTTGGACCATGATAAGACTGTAGTAACTGTTTTCATTGGTTTTAAAAGGGCTTTTGAGACCATTAACAGGGATCTTTTGATAGTAAAACTAAGAAATTATGGAATAACTGATAATACTAATTAGTGGCTGTAGGTTATTTAACTGATCGTTACCATCAAACTAAAATAGGAGACATTATTTCTAGTAAGAAAGTAGTTAAATTGGGAGTGCTTCAGGGTACAGTTTTAGGGCCGATACTGTTTATATTATACGTAAATAATATAGTGTCATGTTTAGATTCAGATACCATAATAAATTTATTTGCTGATGACACGGCTATTACAGTGTATGGTGAAGGAATAGAAGAAGTGTTGGTAAAAATGCAAGCTGAATTATTAAAGTTAGAAAAATGGTTAATATCTAACAGTTTATTTGTAAATACACAAGAACTAAAGTGATGTTATTTAATGAAAATGATGTTCAAAACATTAATATGCTACAGCTATTTGGTGAATATTTGTAATATGTAAATGAGTGTAAATATTAGAACATTCTGGATATGTAATTTATTTATTTATTTACATACACAAACCCAACAGAATTTACATTCCATTTACAGGTCCGGAAACTAACATACTGTTACGTCCTTACAATTTTCAGTAAACACTTTGTGGATTCCAAATAACTTGCAACAAGAATTTTCACAAACCACTGATTTATTTAATCACTAAAATTACACTAGCAAATACTTAAAAATCACACAACTAATAATAACTTAATCTAATATAATTTCACTACTTTTAAAACACTAAGCACTTTACTTTCCTTCTTAAACTTGTCAACTCTTGTCTAACCTAAAAACTCTCTTGTCTGTTTACTTCACTAAACTGCATACTTCACTCAACTGAACTGTTCCCCCATCTGCTGGAGTCACCTCTTTATATACACACTTGGAATCCTTCTAGAACTTTTTTCTAGAATTCTCCATAATTTTCTACCATGTAATAGATGATTGTTCGTCAATTGGCTCATAGACGGCGCCACCCTACTAGTCAGGGAAGTAACTAAGCTTCTGAGGAAAACTTTGAACATGAACTTAATCACATCTTTCCTTGTTAGAGGGCAGCACATAACACTGCCCCCTCCTTAAGCCTGAACGTCCCGGTCAGGCAATTCAGATTCCCCAACATACTTCATACTTCGCCAACCTATCCAAGTGCACGATCTTCATCTTGGACTTCTTACTACGTTGAATTCGGTAAACAACGTCATTGATCCGAGTGATGACTGAATACGGTCCTTCCCAGGGTGGGTGAAGCTTTGGAGATTTTCCCTTCTTTCGTTGTGGGTTATATAGCCAAACCAGATCGCCCTCCTTGAATCCTGCTGACGTTCCCTTCCGGTCATAGCGAGCCTTCATTCTGTCACTAGCTATGCTAACTTGGTTTCGAACCAATTCGTGGACATTCCTCAGCTGTTGACTAACTTCGTCTGCGTAGTCATCCACGGACAGTGGCTTCTTATCTGGTGTACCAAACATCAAATCACATGGCAGTCTGATCTCGTGCCCAAATATTACACGAGCCGGTGTCTGTTTAGTCGTCTCATGAATGGCAGCCCTGTATGCCATTAAGAAAAATGGTATATGTCGATCCCAATCTCGCTGGTTCTTGTGAACTACCTTAGAAAGATGTTCCTTCATGGTTTTATTATGTCGTTCCACCATTCCATCTGACTGGGGATGAAGAGAGGTTGTCCGAGTCTTGTGAATGCCCAGCAACTCACAAATTTTCTGAAATACCCCCGACTCAAAGTTTCTCCCTTGATCGGAATGTAGCTCCAGGGGTACACCAAATCGGCATCCAAGGTTATCCACCAAAACTCGAGCAACAGTAACTGCTTCCTGATTCGGAATGGCATAGGCTTCCGGCCATTTACTAAAATAGTCCATAGCGACCAGGATGTATTTATTCCCATCATCTGTCACTGGGAATGGGCCCGCTACATCTATAGCAATCCTCTCAAAAGGAGCTCCAACGTTATATTGCTTCATTTGGCCCCTGTTCTTCGTCTGTGGCCCTTTGGTAGCTGCACAAGCCTTGCATTTGCGGCACCAAGCTTCCACATCTTGACGGCTATTTATCCAATAAAATCGATCCCGTACTTTAGCCAATGTCTTATTCATACCAAAATGTCCCCCGGACACTCCATCATGTATTTCCTGAAGTACTTTTGGGATCCGACAGCTGGGTATCACCAGACGCATGGTAACTTCCTTCCCATCTGGACTTTCCCATGCTCTCTTTAATAGCCCATCTATAACCTTAAGGGAGTCCCATTGTGCCCACAATGCCTTCAGCTCCACACTTTTGTCCGAAACATCCTTCCATTCCGGTCGCGTTCCTTTTTCTTTTGCCCTTAATATAGGACCAATTACGCTGTCATCCATTTGTTCTCGTCTTAGAACTTCCTTTGTCCAATCATCTGGAACATCTACCTGAACTGTGTTTACTATTACCGTGCCCTGTGCTTTTTCAACCCGATAGCAGTGCTTGCAGTCATCTTTGCACGGTCTTCTTGACAGAGCATCTGCATTTTTATGAGACTTTCCAGGTCGGTGTTCGATTGTGAGGTCATATTGCTGCAGTCTTTCTATCCAGCGAGCCAGTTGACCTTCTGGAGTTTTCAGCTGCAGTAGCCATTTTAATGCAGCATGGTCGGTCCTGATTTTGAAATGTTGACCATAGAGGTACTTGTGAAAATGGTCCACGGACTTAACAATGGCCAATAGTTCCTTCCTTGTTACACAATAATTCCTCTCTGGTTTGGACAGTACCTTACTGAAATACTCGATTACTTTTTCCTCTCCATTTTGGACTTGAGATAGTACACATCCAATTGCGGAGTTGCTAGCATCCGTGTCAAGAATATAGAGGCCCTTTTGTTGGGGATATGCTAGCACAGGACTACTGCATAACGCTGCTTTCAGCTTCTTCCATGATGTTTCACACTCCGGTGTCCACTGATATTTAACTTTCTCCTCCGTTAGCTGGTGTAGTGGCTTTGCTATATCCGCAAATCCTTCCACAAAACGTCTATAATAAGTGCAGAGGCCAAGAAAGCTTCGTAATTCGTGTACATTTGAAGGTCTTGGCCAATCACGCACGGCAGAGATCTTGTCCGGGTCTGTCTGTATTCCCTCCGAAGATACGACATGTCCAAGGAATTTCACTTCTTTTTGGAATAGTAGACACTTCTTTGGATTCAACTTTAGGTGTGCATTTCTGATTCTCCCAAATACTTCTTGAAGATTTTCCAAATGTTCCCTGAAGTTTCGTCCCATAACCATTACGTCATCAAGATAAACTAAGCACGTCTTCCAAGTTAGTCCTCGGAGTACAAATTCCATCAATCTTTCAAAAGTAGCTGGCGCATTGCAAAGTCCAAAAGGCATCACGGTGAATTGATATAAACCACTACCTGTTGAGAAGGCAGTCTTTTCCTTGTCGTCAGGGTGAAGTCCCACCTGCCAATACCCACTTCGAAGGTCTAGAGTTGAAAACCATCGTGACCCCGCCAGCGTACTTAATGTATCGTCAATTCGTGGTAGTGGATAGCTGTCTTTCTTCGTAATATCATTCAGCTTCCGGTAGTCGACACAAAATCTCAAAGTCCCGTCCTTCTTGGCAACTAAAACTACCGGTGATGACCAGGGACTGGTTGATTCCTCAATTACTCCATCTTGTAGCATCTTTTGAACCATCGCAGCAGCTTCCTCCTGTTTAGCTAGTGGCAACCTCCTAGGTTGTTGGCGGATTGCGGCTGAATCACCAGTGTCTATCCGATGCTGTACTATATCAGTTTTCGTGAGGATGTCTGTGTTTTTGGCAAATACCGCACTTTCTTTCTCCAAAAACTTGATTGCCTCTCTACGTTCATCCTCAGATAGGTGTTCAAACTGGGAACTCAACAAAGTCACAACTTCCCTGTCTACACTGGTTGGCGAACATTTCTCCCCTTGTTCCTCGCACCTTGCTATCCACTGGACTGGTTCGTAGGATCCTATTGCCTCGCCTTCCTTGAAAGTTACCGAGTGGGAATTTAAATTAGCCACTCTAATTGGAATTTTGTCTTTTGTCCGGGTCAGAGTTCTTGCTAAGATTACGTTTTCTGTCTTAATTGAATCATCTTTTTCAACAAGGCCAACACGGTATCCACCAGAGTTTCCTTCCAGAATGGCCTCAATTATTTGTTCTGAACGGGCAGGAATCTTGATTGTCTGAGCCGTCAGTAGCCTCACTTTTTGAAATCGGTCATTTGCTGTTGACAAAATAAATTCTTCATTTCCAATCTTTAGAACTCGTTCTACCACGTCAAGTATAAATTGATCTTGTACTCCCATAACATCCAGCCCCAAAATGAAATCATCAGTGATGTCAGCCACAATAACCCTATGACTAAAGCACAGGCGTCCAAACTGCAGATCTAGGTCAACTTCTCCATGAACCCTTACCCTGTCTCCTGTGGCTGTTCGAACGACCAATCCATTTTGGCTTTTATCAACTTTTATTCCTGATAAAAATCCGGGTCGCACTATTGATGACGTGGCACCTGTGTCGATAGTGAAGATACATCTCCGTTTGTTTACATAGCCATCCAACAGCAGACTACTCGGGACTCTTCTAATCTGGGAAACCCGTATCTCTCTGGGGGCACCGTGTTCACCAGCCAGCACAGCCCCCAAGGTGCTGGCTATCTTTAGTTTTCCTGCGGCTCTTCAGTCGTTGCGGCATTTACTCTCTCAGGGCTCCGCTGCTGACAGTTTCGCTTAATATGCCCTGTTTTGCCGCACTTATAACAACGAATCAACTTCCTTGGCTGTTCATCGCTCTGTTCTCTTTCCTGCTTCCTTGGAGCATCTGGTTTTGTCATCAACTGGCTTATCATTTTGTGCATGTCAGCCATCAAAGATTCCATATTTGATTTTTCTAAATGATCCTCTTCTTCTACCTTCATGGCTCGTACTCTCGGACGTGCAGTCTCTTTGTAAGCGGCTTCAACCTCGAGGGCATGGATCAAGGCTTCACTACCAGTCCTATCTCGAGATAATCTAAGGACTCGCCTGATCTCCTCGTCTCTTATGCCATCAATGAAAGTACCAACCGTTAATTGTTCCTGGAATTCTTTGGGCGCATCCGGGTAAGCCAGGTATGTCAGTCGCTCAACAGCTGCTTCAAAGTCTTGTAAACTTTCCCCAGCCTTTTGTGTGCGTGATTTGAGCTGAGTCCGGTATACTTGGGCAAGGTGTTGGTCGCCATACCTTAGATCTAATGCAGCCTCCAAAACTTTAAAATCCCTTTGCTGTGTCACTGGGATGGTCTGAAGCAACTCTGAGGCTTGACCTCTTAATGCTAGCACCAATGCCATAGCTTTGTCTTCGTTACTCCAATTGTTTGTGTATGCCGCTGCCTCAAATTGTCTTTTATAGGTTGACCAAGAAGTTTGACCATCAAAGGAAGGCGGTTGTAATCGAGGACCTGATGATGATAATACCAGCTGGCCTCCTTGTTCTCTTAACAGTCGCTTAAGTCGCTCTACTTCTCCTTCAACTGCACGAAATTTTCCTTTGACTTCAGTTACTTCCTCTTCAACCTTAGTAACTTTTACTTCAACGCCAGTAACTTTTTCTTCGACACCAGTAACTTTTTCTTCGACACCAGTAACTTTTTCTTCAACGTCGGTAACTTTTCCCTTAATGTCACTAATTTCTCCTTCGACGTTACCAACTTTTTGTTCAACTTTATCTACTTTTTCCTTGACTTCATTAGTGGCTGACAGGATAGCATCTTGTTGCACCTGTATAATTTTTCTCAATTCTTCCTTTTCTTCTTCTCGTTTTCTTTCTTGTTCTTCCCTTTCTTCTTGACGTCTTCTTTCTTTTTCTTCTTCACGTCTCGCCTGTTCTTCTTTCTCTTCTAGACGTCGTTTTTCTTGTTCTTCTTTATCTTCTTGACGTCGTTTCTCTTGTTCTTCTTTATCTTCTTGACGTCGTTTCTCTTGTTCTTCTTTATCTTCTTGACGTCGTTTCTCTTGTTCTTCTAGCATCATTTTGCTAAATGCAGCTAACATGTCTTGCATTTGTTTTTCAGCGGCCATGCTTCTTGTTTCCATTCAAAAACTAACAAACAACACTAACAAGTTTTATTTAAAGTCTATGCCAGGTACAAGTAGAATGTTCTATAAATTTTCTCACACTATATGGCACAAATTAGTCTTGTCTAATGTCTATATTACTTTCCAGTTCGACTCACTTCACTATCTCCAGTGGTTTCCAAATAGAACACTATGGAACTTCGTCGAATTCTTCAGAAATTCTGTTGCAATTCCGCTTCCGACACCAATTGTTACGTCCTTACAATTTTCAGTAAACACTTTGTGGATTCCAAATAACTTGCAACAAGAATTTTCACAAACCACTGATTTATTTAATCACTAAAATTACACTAGCAAATACTTAAAAATCACACAACTAATAATAACTTAATCTAATATAATTTCACTACTTTTAAAACACTAAGCACTTTACTTTCCTTCTTAAACTTGTCAACTCTTGTCTAACCTAAAAACTCTCTTGTCTGTTTACTTCACTAAACTGCATACTTCACTCAACTGAACTGTTCCCCCATCTGCTGGAGTCACCTCTTTATATACACACTTGGAATCCTTCTAGAACTTTTTTCTAGAATTCTCCATAATTTTCTACCATGTAATAGATGATTGTTCGTCAATTGGCTCATAGACGGCGCCACCCTACTAGTCAGGGAAGTAACTAAGCTTCTGAGGAAAACTTTGAACATGAACTTAATCACATCTTTCCTTGTTAGAGGGCAGCACATAACAATACATATATATTATCAAAACTATAATATATAATAATAATAATATAATATATAATATAATAATATATATATATATAAATAATATATATAAATTAAAACTAGAATACACGTTAGTGTTATATATTATGGCTTACTATAACCTAAATCTTAATACTAATATAATTATTGCAAAATTCTATAAATGAATTTGGTGAACATATGACTTAATGATTATGATTTAATATATACATATTTATCTATACACGCACATATACAATTATATACAATAATAAAGGAAAAGTGATTAGGGAAAAACATTAAATAAGAAAAAAGAAACAAACAAAAACTATTAATCTAGGAGAATCTTGACTTAATTTGACTTAATCTAGTGTTAAAAATGTCGACATCATGTGCAATAATTTCGTAGCTACGACAGATACAATATAATGGTGAAAACATTAAAGCATTTGTATGTGTATTAGAAAAGTAAAACAAGGATGTAGATGTGGTTGACCTGGTAGGTGCTCTAAAATTGATTTGTTCAAGTAATTGCGGACAGTCGATCATGTTGTTTAGAAGTTTGTATAAAAGTATAACACTTTGCATCTCTCTCCGCTGCTTCATAGAATTGTATGAAAAACGATTCAGTAGTAATGAGTGATCATAACCTATAGGGGGATATTGATGATCGATTGTAAATGCCAGGAATTTTAAGAAACGTCTTTGAATGCCTTCAATATTGTTAATATGTACGTCGTAGTGGGGGTTCCATATCACGCTCGCGTATTCTAGTCGGGGTCGCACCAAGGTATTATATAGAGTTTTTATGGTACGCGTGTTTTGAAAGTCGTATGAGGAACCCTAACATTTTAAAAGATGATGTCACTGTGTTGCTTATGTGTTCTCTAAAAGAAAGATGTGAGTCAAATGTTACTCCTAGATCTTTAAAGCTATCATGACGTGTCAGATTTGCCTTATTAATAGTATATTCATATTCTATTTTATTTAATTTCCTCGTAAACGAGACTACATTGCATTTATTTATGTTCAGAGACAATCTGAATTTGTTACACCACTCGTGAATTGTGCTTAAGTCTGTCTGCAGCTTTTCGCAGTCTGATTCGTCGTTGATCTTATAGTATGTCTTCAAGTCGTCAGCATATAACAGAGATTTACAACTGATATCGATAACGATATCGTTAATGAAAATGATAAACAGTAAAAGGGCCTAAGACCGATCCTTGTGGAACTCCTGATTGAGATATAAATTCGATAGACCTATGACCATGATATTGTACAAACTGACTTCTATTAATCAGATATGATTCAAAAAAAGTTATTAGACTAAGGTTAAAACCAAACGAGACTAATTTCGTTAGCAAAACACCATGGTCCAACCTATCAAAGACCTTAGAGAAGTCCATATATATAACATCGACTTGTCCACCGTCATCCATAACTTCAGCTAGGTATTGTGTTATACAAAGTAGGTTTGTTGTTGTCGATCGTTGAGAGACAAAACCATGTTGGTTGTTGCATATATGTTGATGAATCTGGGGATAAAGTGCAGTATGCATGACGATTTCAAATACTTTGCCAAAGTTATTTATGATTGTAATAGGGCGGTAATTTTCTATATCAGATTTGATGCCTTTTTTGTGTATGGGACAAATTTTAGATGCTTTCCATTTATCAGGATATGCACAAGTTTGTAAGGATAGGTTAAAAATATGTGCCAGCGGTGCAGCCAATATACCTGAGCAGTCTTTTAAGAAGAAAGCTGGTAAACCATCGGGTCCAGCCGTCAATTTTGGTTTAATTTTTTTGAAGGCATTAATCACATCAATCTCAGTTAGCTTAGGCATTGCTATATTAATATTATCACTAGTTACTGCCGACAAGTTTATGTTGCGACTTGAGGGGATGTACGCTGAACTAAAGAAGTCAGCAAAAGAATTCGCTATATCTTCGGGATTATCTAAGATACTGTCATTATTAGTGAAGGCATTCGGCATTGAACTGGAATTTTTTTTACTGTTGACATATGCCCAGAAACTTTTTGGATTTGAGGACAGATTGTTTTCAATTGAGTGTAAGTAATTTTTGTAAGATGTGTCGATATCTCTTTTCAACTTAGCTCTTAAAAGTTTAAAGTTCTCAAGATCGACAGTGTTATTAAATTTTTTGTAGGTACGCCAAGCCATCTCTTTATGCCTTATATCGGTAATTATAGGTTTTGTGAACCAGGGAGGAAATGTTTTTTTGGACGTCTTTTTCATGGGAACAAATTTTGATACGCTAGTACTGATAATATTATACAAGTGATCCGCTGCATCATTAACGTTATTTATTTTATAGATTTCTCCCCAGCTTGTGTTACACAATTCTGAATAGAGTGGTATAAAGTCAGCTTTTTTGAAGTTGTACGTCATTGCGTGATTTTTGGGAACCTTATTGTGGCAAGAGCTAAAGTTTAAATCAATATTAAGTGGTGGGTGATGCACATCTTCTTTGAAGACACAGCAATCGGATTTACTTACGCTGCACAATTTATTGTAAAAGATAAGATCTAATAATTTATTATTGGAGTTAGTTATAAAATTGAATTGAGTGAGGCCAAAGAAGTTAATAAAATTATTTAGTTCAGTTACTTTAACGGTCCTAGTCGAGTTATTAAGAAAGCATTCATAATATTCCGGAATATTAAAGTCACCTAAGATTAGTATGTCCGTGCCGTAAATACCATGTAGGTTAGCAAAACAGTCAAAAATCGAATTGTATATTTGGATATTTGCGTTAGGTGGCACGTAAATTAAGAATACTTTTTTTTTTTTTTTATACATTTATTTAACGTCAGCCTATTTCCGCTACTGAGGCCTATCACCGACGCCTGTAGACGAACTACCCCCAACCAGGAATTTTGCCGAACCTCTTCCCTTAAGAAGAGTAGGGATCTTTTACTTGCCTAACATTTAATAGACAAGGGACCGACGGCTTTACATCCCCTCCGAAGGATGGTATATCTCCTATACAACCCTCGCCTAAGGTTGTATAGCTTCCGCGCATACACTGATATACAAGCCGCTGGAAGATGTGTGAGGCGAGAACGCGGTTTCCGTTGGAATGGTCACCAATCCAAGTACTAACCGCGCCTGTCGTTGCTTTACATCGCGTACCGAAGTATGTACATAGTAAAGACGCACCTACGCTCGCCCCCCAATTAAGAATACTGAAAGTGTTGTAGTACCTAGGATGATTTTAATTCCAACAACATCGATGTTAGGGAGATTTATACTAATACTATTTAGGTTTACTATGCTCACTTTGTATGACTTATTAAGCAGGATAAGACAACCACCTCCTCTGATTAAACCTACTTCCTTGAATTTTCTCGATAATTGAGACTGTCAGTTTATGAGTATAAACCATATACCATAATTTATTATTTATTTTTCAAATGGTCCTAAGCTGTTACCTAAATATATGTATGATAAAATTGTTTTTGTGAGTGGTATCCATAGATATAATACAAGAAATGCTAGCAATATTTTCGTTTCGACAGCAAAAATGGTCTAAGTTTATATAATTCTCTCCCGGCATATCTTAAAGATATTAATAATGTAAATGTATTTCAAACTAAGTATGTTAAGTCTTGTTTCTAAACGTGTAGTATTATGAATGTTTTATTTATTATATATGTTTGTGTAGGTATTTAAATAGTAGTAATCTGTAAGCTTAGATTGTCTATGTATAGCAACAAATGCTAATAAATTATCTCTCTCTCTCTCTCTCATTTTGAACTTTTGGTTTATTTGATGAAAACTCAACTTTCATTTTTCCATTTAGCACATATGGCCCGAGCTCGCCTTAGAGACAGGCATCAGGAAAGTCTTAGACGAAAGCTTCAGGTACTGAAAGCCGAACAAGCTGTTACTGTTCCTCAGACAAGTGAAAATCCTTCTAGTATTAGTGAACAACCTTCAACAACAGATGTTGATTCGAAACCAGGGCCGTCTCATGAGGAGGACCATGTCAGTGAAAATGAAGGGTTAGTTTAGAAACTTATAATACTGTTACATGTTTACACCCTCCAATAAACACCCACAAGCGTAAGTCCATTAATTGCAACACCTATTGTCAGTAACTACTGATTTAACACTGAAATAACAACATTTAGTCCTTATATATACAACACTAATTACAACCATTTAATTCACTCTTGTCATCACTTTTTACTACTCTGTTCTTTCGCTTGATCCTATCACTTCACATTCTTAACTAAAACTGCTCTGATGCGTTGGTTCCGCTTCTTATATACTTTATTCCAGATCACACACACTCGGTATGGAATTTCCAGAAGAATGGAACAATCAATATTGTCTGCTTCGTCTATATGTTGTAATATTTTCAGCACATTGGAAGGTTGTTAGAGCATAAGCGGTATACTGAATTGTCTAAGGTTGAAGTTGATTCTAAGATAGTTTATGGTCTGGCTGATAGCCGTGTTGGTTAAGGCGGAAGGTGGCAATCGCGGTTTATCACACGGGTATCGCTCCACCGGGTTCGAATCCCAGCTTCGGCACTAGCACTGTCGGAGGAAATGGTTGTTTGTCCGCGTTTTTTTAATGTGTAACCCCCTTCCGCACAAGCCCCTGGCTTCTGAAATTGGGGGTTGTCTAATTTCTGGGGTGTTTATTCAATTATTATTATTATTTATTTCTTCTGCAGTTATTCCTTATTCTTTTTTAGATACACTTACTAGTGCCTCTATACCTTTTCCTATATATTTCAATTTTCTCTATTCTCTTCGATCATCCATCTCCATTTCACTAGATCCATCACTGTCTGAAGCCATTTTCAGTTATTCACATTAAACTAATAACCACAGGCCTTCACTACTATTTAGCTAGAACTGTTTATCTTTTCATATTTATTTTTGTAATAGTGATAGTTCTTGTAGTCATTCTTCATTTTTCTCTTACACCAATTTGGCATTCGAATGTCGCACAATACCATCACAACACTTTACTGTGGGTGATGACACAGTACAATCAAATTGTACTTTGACTTCGAAAAATTGCACACTCGAATTTGTCATGCTCAATGTTATCAGGACCACTTAGAAGGTCTAAAACCAAAAAAGTGACCTCCTCCATCTTTTGCTTCAGCCGCCATCTTGAACAATTTTTGGATTGTTTTATTTCGTGTTCTATTGGTCGCACGGAAAAAGTTATTGAACAAAAAATGTTGTAAATAAAATTCTACATATTTATGGTAATTGCCGCGATGCCGAGAAGTTAATATTTCGGGCGGTAGAGGGCGCCGAAGTGACCAAAAAACAGTTTTAATAATTTTAAATTTAATTGGAAATCTGAAATTAATAGAATCGAATTTACTTGGGAATCTGGAATTGGTTGGGAGGGTGGTCAATAAAAATTATTGAACCACAGCACTTAGGCCCCATTGGGCCCCTTGTACATCCTCCCTGTAGGCAGACCCTCGCCTAGGCCTCCAACTAACCTAATCTTGCGAAATAGGTGGGGATGCTGCCTAGGAGCATCTCCCTTACATTGGTCAAAGTAGGCCAACGTTCTTCCAAATTGATTCTTTGATTGATGAGACGGTAGAACAGTCACAGAGTACATGTTGAACCGTCTCCTCTTCTTGTTCACAACCTCTACAGAGAGATGTTTCGCTTAATCTCATATTATAGAGATGTTTCCTTAACGGACAGTGTCCAGTATGGATTCCCGTTATAAAATGTAGGTTCCTTCTGGACATTGCCAGGTAGTCCATTGCTAGTCCTCTTGTTGGTATATTTTAGTAGTTCTCTAGCGAGCTGACAGCTGTTCACAATTTCTTGAATTCATTGTGGGTGTTCTCTTTAATTATTTGTATTATCGCCGTGATCGGTAACAGACTGGCCGGGCCTGGTCCAAAGATACTTAGGCCTGCTGCCTTCTTGGCCAGTCTGTCGGCTACTTTGTTGCCACTACACTGTGCGTGACCTTTCACCCACCATACCAGTATGTTATTCATGCTGGAGGCACCCACAAGTGCTTGGTGACATTCCCATACTGCTCCTGTGGTAATCTTGTAACTTCTCAGGGCTAGTAATGATTGTCTACAATCTATGTAGTCCTGATTGTTTTGCCCGTAATTTGTCAATGGAAAATCTCTTTTGCAGCTATGGTTATGCCTGCCAGTTCCGTTTGTACTACACTGGCTCGCACATCCATAGCCCATTTATATTGAATTTGCGGACTTCTGGAGTATATTCCCCATCCTTCTTTTTTGATCCGTCTGTGAAGATGTTGATCACACCTTCGCCAGCAGTTTCGTTCTCACTATTCGTCTGTATTATGTAGGGTCTGTCAAAGACAAACCGGGGACAAATGCCATCGGTGCACGCCTGCAGAAGAGGCGTCTTTCTGACAGCCTCATTCCACAGGTGACTTCTGGCCTTTCTACGGCCTACATTTGGTTGTATGCCAACGAATTTGAGGCATACCATTGTTGTCAGAGCCACTTCTCCTAGATATACATCTAGTGGTGGCAGACAGCATTACCGTCATAGCTCTCGTTGACGTTGTTCGCATAGCCCCGGTTATGCTTAGGCAGGCAACTCTCTGCACTTGGCTGAGCTTGACCTTAGCTGTAGTCCGTTTGCTCTTAGGTCACCAAACCACAGCTCCATAGGTTATCATTGGTCTTACGACGACAGTGTATATCCACATGACCATTTTGAGTTTCATTCCCCAGAGTTTTCCCCAAGGTCCTGCGGCACTGCTCATAAGAGATGTAAGCCTTCTTTAGGGCCAGTTTTATAATATCGGATTAAACTGCAAAGCACGGATTAAACTACAGATCTTAAAAAAAGTTTGTTTTATAATATCATTAATCTTTAGTTTGCAAATTAATTACGTCACAGTAAAGTTAAACCTCAAATAGTGGATGGGGATGGTTTAAACTCTGGATTATCAGATGTTAGAATGTTCATAACTTCAGAATTAATAAAATTCAGTGTAATATTTGATGGATGTATTCGAAATATGTGATTATTTACAATCTGATGATGACAGAAAATTATTATTAATACGCTCAAAGATCTGGAAATTTTAGAATCAGACCTATAGTTACAAGGAAGAATATAATCAGAAAACTTTATAAGTTGTTTAGATTGGGCCAGTTATTATTTTACTCGAGCTAATTGAAAATATATTATTACATCTGACAGAAAGGTAAAGATTTATGTTTGATCACTTCACACCTATATGCATATATATGCTTATTGTTACCAGAAACTTTGGAAGCCTACACAAATCAACTGTATAATTAAAAATGTTTCACTAATAAAATTAGTTCAGCGAATTTGTAATTCTATTTCCCTCCATTTTTTACAAAAATAATGAAATGTTATGTCAAAATGTCGCAATAGGTTAGAATCAAACTACGTGAAGTTGCAATTTCTGTTGAACAGTAGTGCCAACTGTATAAATTTGTTTATTTTTATAAAACAAACGTTTGTAAAGTAAAGTTTAAATCATGGTTTAATCTTAAGTTTAAACCTAAGATGAATGTGGAGTTACTTAGGCCCTTAGTCCTTAGGTTACCCCAAGGTATTTCACTTCTGATGCGAAACTTAGTGTTGTATCCAGGAGGGCAGGCGCATTCAATGCTCCTAGTTCCCTTTTCCTTGTGACGAGAACCATCTCCGTCTTCCTGGGATTGACAGACAGGGAGTGTTTTTTGCACCATTTTTCAATTATTCTTAGAGCCCCCTGCATTCTTTCACAAAGGACTCCTTCAAATTTTCCTCTAAGCATGATTGTTAAAACATTTGCGTAGGCAATTGTGTGGAATCCTTCTGAATTGAGGCAGCACAAGAAGCTATCAAGAACGAGGTTCCATAGCAGTGGTGATAGTACACCTCCCCGCGGACAGCCTCTCGCGACAATTCCTCGTACAGAAGCATCTCCCACACTGATTTGTACAGCTCTCTTCGAGATCATGTTGGATATCCAGCTTCCCATAATCGTGGGAACATTCTTCTCCACTAGGGCTGCTGTAATTTTTGGAAAGGTGATTCTGTCGAACGCACCTTCTTTAAATAATAATAATAATAAACACCGCAGAAATTAGATTATGTCTATGAAGACACCTAGGGTGGACTCTTTATTGTCCAAGGATCTCCCAATCCAACTCGCGATTGCATGGAGGGCGGTGTCGGTTATTTGGGTATGTGTGTATGGCTAATATTTTTACCTAAACAGCTTTCACAACACTGCTTTCAAAAAACTGTTTTTTTGGTAAATTCGGCACTTTCTACCGCTCTAAATATTAACTTGTCGGCATCATGGCAATTTCTGAAAATATGTAGAATTTTATTTACAACATTTTTTATTCAATAACTTTTTCCGTGTAACCAACTGAACACGAGATAAAATGATCCAAAAAATTTTCAAGATGGCGGCTGAAGCAAAAGAGGGAGGAGGTCACTTTTTTGGCTTTAGACCTTCTAAGTGGTCTTGATAACATTGAGTATGACAAATTCGAGTGTGCAATTTTTTCCAGGTCATGGGACTTTTTGGTACATTTTTACTCTACTATGATGAATATGAAAAAATATAAGAATAAGTTGTTAATTTTATTAAAAAAATTGAAATTTTATAAATTAAAAATCAATGTAAAATAAAATTTAAAAATGGTGTAACTATAAAAAACAAGATTTTTAATAAAATTAAAAACCTATCTTTTCATTCTTGTTCTAAAAAAAAGAAAAAATACTTTGCAAATATTTTGCAAGTACTTTTCTACAACCCAGGGTGGGCAACACACTTTTTGAAAACAAACTTTTGAAATTCCAATCAAATATTTTTTTTTTCAAAACCTCTTCGTTTGGCCTTGATAGTCATCCCTTAAAGTTTGCTAAAGTTCCTTGCTCCATTAGTAAGTTATAGTTTATCAAAATGTTACAAGCCGTAAACCTTAGCTCCGGATATAAGCCGGCAAGACGTTTCGATTTACTCTCATATAAATCATTATTTTAAAAAACGGCTATCACTAAAAAACATTAAAAACTTGTTACAATGTGGGATGATGAGAGAAAAAAAAGTATATATTGTTATGTGCTGCCCTCTAACAGAGAGGAGAGTTGTAATTACTCCCTGGCCAGAAGGGTGGCGCCATCTGTGGGCCAACTGGCGAACCACCATTTAGTAGTGCCTAAGAAAATTATAGAGAATTCCAGTATATTTCTGGAAAGTTCTACAATGATATTCTGGACATTCCAAGTGGGTATATAAAGAGGTGAAGCCAGCAGATGGGGGAACAGTACAGTTTAGTAAAGTATAAAGAACAGTTCAGTTTAGTATCCAATACAGTTCTGGTTACAGAGACAGTTTGTAGAAGAAGAGTTCAGTTGAGTGAAGTAGGCAATACAGAGTTTTTAGGTTAGATAAAGTTGTCAAGTTTAGGAAGAAAAGTACATAGTGTTTTAAAAGTAGTGAATTCATATTAGATTAAGTTATTATTAGTTGTGTAATTTTAGTGATTAAATAAATCAGTGGTTTGTGAAAATTCTTGTTGCAAGTTATTCGAATCCACGGAGTGTTTACTGAAAATTGTAAGCACGTAACAATATAAAAAAATATAATTTTTTCTTCTATTTTCGATTTGCAAAAATAATTTTTATCATCCCGCATAGGTATTATTAAAATAAACATTTTCCTTTTTGTAGAACTAAAATAAAATTAGCCCTATGCCCTCAAAAAGTGATAGATTTAAAAATTATGTATAATAAATCTGTATAATCTCATTCCATTTCATCTACCTCTCTTTTTCTAAGTACACCGTTATTCAGCTGTGTCATAGGCGCCCGCTTTGAAAGTAGGATTATTTTAAAGATCCACCGCCTGTTCAATAAAGCAATAAATCGGATCTTTTTTGTTTCCTGTTGCAATAGTTACATTACATCCATTATCTATCTTTGGATTCCAGAGTGTATTATGGTAGTACATTTCGTACTTGTGTGATATTTGTAGTTTTTAATTATTTGTGCATATAGGAATATGCTCGAAGTTCTTTCATTTTTAGCTAGCGTACTTAGTTTATATGGGTAGTTGTTAAAAGTGTAAGTTGATTCTATTCGAAGGATGGTTAAATTATGGTTTACGGTTAATTAAGTTTTACAAATTTAAAACCCATAATTAAAAATTCATTTTATTATTATTAACAGAAATAATCCAATGAAATTATTTTTGCTATGATCCTAACTAAAAGAATTAAAAACCTTTGTATCAATTACTAGGTACATATTATTACTGCTTTCTGATCTTTAAAAGTAAAAAACATGGGACAAATTTTAAGAAATACTTTGATTTATATTTCTGTTGAAAATTTATGGAAAATATCTATTCCAATCCTACAGGAATATTGCTCTATATATACGGGGTGCTTCAAAGTAACCTGCAAATTTTAGTGAATCATTATTTGTAATATTATATTTATTTTTTCACATAAGCTGGACTATTTTTTAATTCTCAGATTTATTGATTATAGGTCTTTATTTAACAAAAAACGAGAAGAAACAAAACCATGCACTGGGGTTTCATCCAATTTACTACCAAATATTGATATTAACAGAATCAGTTCTCTAGTTAGTGATAATGAGTGCCAAAATAATGAAATGAAAATGATAATTTTTGGAAAAACAAAATTCTACCCAAATTAGCAACATTTTTCTAGAAATGCCTCTTACTGGAGTTGGTAGATCCATGCTATATAAAGGGTTTGTAAATAAGAAACCCAGATCGAGAAAAAAAATAATATCTACTTTATTTTTATGCAATATTTTTTACAATTGCACCATTTCGACGCTGGGCATCGCGATGCCCAACTTTGGTTTTCCTTATGAATGGCTATCCTTTTTCAAAGAAATTGAATTGGCAGCATATTATTTAATACATAAAAAGTTCTTGACTGAAAAACAATTTTTAGCTGCCCTGTACATATTTAGAAAGTAAAAATGATCCAAAAACATTAATTAGATGTCTCATAACTAGTATTCACGTAAGTTTTTCTTAAATCCCATAATTGTGACTGTTGATTTTTTCAATATGCAGATATTATTATTATTATCTGCAGATGGCATTATTTCAACAAAAAAATTCATTACATCCAACTGGTTGGGAGATAGTCAATAATAATATAGGAATGAATAGAGTTTAGAAAGAGGCTCAAATAATGTACTGATGATATATAACCATTTTAAAAAGCCACTTGATCCTGTAATTTCGTCTTGATTCGCCCTATATATTGTAAAATAATTTTCGGTTTTAGACTTTTTATCTAGTCTACTTGTATGTTTTTTTTAATTTCTAGCCATCGTAGAACTTGAGAAACCGAAGTCCGACGCACTGTTGCCCCATCCTGTATATACTTCCCTATTATAATAATATTATGTATTAAATAATATGCTGCCAATTCAGTTTTCTTCAAAAAAAGATAGTCGATAATAAGGAAAACCATAGTTGGGCGTCACGACATCCAGCGTTGAAATGATACAAATGTAAATATGAGATTTATAAAAAAGTAACCGAATTGCATTCAAATTTTATTTATAGATTTTTTTTCTAAATCATCTGTATCATTTGAGAAAATTAAATATCGCGATTTTCTCTGATATTTCACAACATTTTTCAAATCTCAAAATCCATATTAACAAAGTTTATTTATATTTCACAACTTTTCTCTAATTTCACCAACCTCCTATCTCTTACAGTTTAGAAGTTATTAATTAATACAATCCCATCAAATAAGTAAACATCCTGTATACAACCCTATCATATCTTTATTTTTCATTTATTTTTAAGTACTTATAATAGCAAAACTTTTAAAGAAAAGTATTATGTATATCTCGCCCGTTTCACACTAACAATTAAAATACTGATTTTACTAATTATTTAATTACTTTATTTAATTTACTTCTATGTTAACTACCAAAATGATAATTCGACTAAAATGCATTAATACATATTCTATAAATTATTGCACGCCTATGACTTATTTAAAACGGAAGGTCAAGTATACAAGCAACGCATGAGGGTTCCATCTAGCAATTTTGTTGACGTGAAGTCTATTTACAATTAAAACTATGACGCATACACTCCGATCCTCTTAAACTTTAAAATTATAAGTTCACATTTCTTAATTTAGTTAATTCAGTAACTCTGATTGTCTAAAATATTGATGATCTTTTCAGTAATGAAGAGGATGCTGCTAATGATATGTTAAATGAATACTTTAATGCATACCAAGCAGGAGGCTATAGCCCTAAGTTTTTGAATGTGGACGATATTGAACCTGGAACAATTGTAGTCACTGAACAAGATGACATTAAAAGATTGGAATTTGCAAGAATGCAAGTTGTGGGAAGCGGCAAAAAAGTTGAGGTAAGCTTGTATCACTGAATTTACATACAGACAATTTCAGTACCACTGTGTCACTATTAGTATTTAAAGATTTATTGGCGAATTTAAAAAAAATATTTTAGATAAGCATGTGAAATATTATAAGGTTACAGTACATAATTACACAATTTTTTTTATACAGACTAAATATGAAAATAGAAACTTACTTGTGGCTTTAGAAAGATCCTATTCTTAAAAAGACCTATTTACATACCGCCTTTGCTCTTTTGCAGAATGTCATAACCAAAGAAGAGTTACTGTTACAAAAAGAGGCCAGAAAGGGAATGGACGCTGACGAAGCACAATTTTCTGTAGAACAAGCATTGGACAACCAAGTTTACCTTTGGTCAGATAAATATAGACCTAGAAAGCCTAGGTATTTCAACAGAGTTCATACAGGATTTGAGTGGAATAAATATAATCAAACTCACTATGATATGGACAATCCTCCACCGAAAATTGTTCAAGGCTATAAATTTAATATATTTTACCCAGATTTAATCGATAAAAACAGCACTCCAGAATATTTCCTGGTAAGGATAATTTAATATTTAATAATACAATCCTAATATTATTTCATGAGGAACATTTTTTGTTTGTAGTAAAGCCGAGCCATTTTATTATTATTGGCTGGTTTTCGGCAATACTTGAATGATGTGATTATTAAAAAATGGTTCTCATTGTTAGTATATGCGATGTGGAAATTTTGGGCACTCTGTTATCGCTTTTAAAGATGCTTGAGTCACAACAGATTAGAATATTATATTCATACATTCAGGCAAGGTGGTCCCATGCACTATGTACATGGTAAAAGAGTGACATGTGTTCCGTCTGCAGATACCATGAATCCTTTAAGTTTACTATCCTCTAATGTTTTTAATTCCTTCACTATGAACTCCCCTTCAGTACTAATTTTCTCTTTAAAATATTTTACTATGTCTTCTTCAGAGACGTTATCTTTTATCTTCTTTAGAAACATCCATACTTTTGGAGTTTCTCCTCTAAAATTTTTTGTTTCCTTCATCTTCTCCTTTTTAAAAGATATTATATTTCCTTTTACGATTGAGTTCCTTCCAGTGTTTGTTTGGCCTTTCAGTTTCTCTTTTGGCCATACCTATTTCCCTTCACTATACCACTATCTGTATATTGGTCAATAGTATTATCGTGTCTTTACTTTCATTATTTTTATTGTTTATTCTCCTTGTGTCTACAATTGAAGAGCCAGATTCCCATGATGAACCAGAGCCAGATCCTCTTAATGCTTCATTATATATTATGGTTTTGTTATGACTTGGTTTTTATCTTGTACTAGTACAGTTGGTGTGTCTTTTTATTTGGTTCTTATTTTTCTTCAACCTTGTCACTTAGGTTTATGTTTTTTTAAATATTTGTCAGTGTGTTATTTTTATTATTTATAATAGTTTTTTCAAGAGAATCTATATTTTCCATAATTAAAAAAAATTTATGGTCAAAAGATTGTTGTATACTCGAGTTCATCTATTATCAGACCTCAAAAAAATGCAACAAAAACTTTACAATCTTATTAAAATACCATTACTCTTTGTGCTATATCGACAGCAAATTGACTCGGCTTACCTTTATAGGTTGTTACTGTGGGCCGGCTTGTTTGACGACAGCAAGCCGCTTATGTCGTAAACTTTTTGTTACGTTTTTTGAGTGCTGATAATAAATGAACTCGACTTCAAATTTCTTCATTAAATCTTGGTCTGGATGTATATCTACTTTCCGGTTTAGATGAAGATGTTTTCTTAGACTGGCCACTTCATTTTCCAAATTTTCAATTTTTTCTTTTAGGACTATTTTATTTTCTTTTAATTCTGTATTAAGTTTTGTCATAATCCTATTTTCCCAAGTTGTGACTTTCCAGTTATGGAATTATTTTTATTTTCTTGACTGTCTTCACTATTTTTACTTCCACGTCTAGTGGAAATATGAAACGTTGGGATTTTAAATTTGATACAAATTTTCTGTCTGTAACTTTTTTTGTGAGCCTGTTTACTCTTAAACCGTTTATAATATTGTCTTGAAATTTGGTACACTTATGTATTATAACGAGATCTGGAACTAGATTATATTTTGATCTAATTCCGTTGAAGGGTTCGGGGGTAATGGGGTAAATAAGGGTAATTAGACAAAGCAAGTAGGTAAGTGTCCATAAAATAGCAATTTAGGGCATGTACGAAAAGTCAAGGTCTCAGAATTTTTTTGACGTCATCTACCCCCCACTATCGCCTCCAATACCACCCACCCTATTATTCAAGGGAGTAAAATATTACATTGGGATTTAGTGTGTATAAGACTTGGATACAAAATCTGGATGTGAAATTATGATTTTCTTCTACAATGTTCTGATTTTCACAACAATTTTTATTTTTCTTTGCAGAACAATTTGGATGGAATATTGCATTATATTGGTTGCACTTTATTCTTTTATTTATCACTGGTTTTTTATAGTAGTTACAGAGCTCGCTTTTACATGTTTTCATCACTCTCCATTTTTATCTCTTGTCTTTCGTTGCAGTTACAAGAATTACATCCCTTGGAACTTTCTTCCTTTTAGTTACACAAATCGTGTCCCGTGGAACGTCGTTTATCGTGGCTACAAGAATTACGCCTTCGGGACGTTTTTTGTTGGAGTTCTAAAATATTAAATTTTTGTCACAGTTTATAAAAAGATCATTAGCACTCATGTTTTCAGAACTTTCATAACATATCCAAAAATATCTTCCGATAGCATTTTTACGTGTCGCTGCGGTTCAAGCAAAATATTTTCAAAGTTAGATTTCATTGTAGTTGGGCAAAATCCCTTCGAAGGAGATTTTTGCTGACTTCCAGCAAGATGATCTTTGATACATTTAGGCCTTCTGCACATGGAGCTTCTCATGATAGATGTGTACAAGATTCATCTTGTAGCATTGATTCCTATATGCCTAAAGATCTGTACACGAAGCGTATGTCAAAAGAATGGAAATCATATCATTAATAAATCTAAGAGGATCTATTTCTTCTCTTGTATTTACGTCACCGTAATAACAAAAAGAAAAAGGGGAGATTATAGATGCATCCTTATATCCACAAAAATAATAACAAGAGATTATTTATTGCTGTGAAGGAGTTATTGGAAGACAACTCTAAATTCCAAACATTCTATAGAATGACTAAAAACACATTTCAAGCACTTGTGGGTCCAGTCATTCAGAAAGAAAATACGAATACGGGTGAGTGTTGGTTCAGAGGAAAGAATTGTGATAACCCACTATAATTTAAAAAAAAAACGCACTTCACCATACACATGTAGCTAAGCGACTGATAGTGCTGTACGTCCGCCGTATTGCACCTTGCATGCCAAGACGAAATCGCGACGCTGCGTCTTCATTTACAGTCGTTCCTTTAAAACAGTGTGAGAGACATGGAAGTGTACATCTTTTGTAAGTCGCGTCTAATAACCCATCTATGATGAGAAGCTCCATCTGCATAATGCGGGTGTAGTAACCTACAGAATCACTTATCCGTCACTCGGTACATGTAACAGAAAGCCGTCAATTATATCCCTTCAAATTCAAACACCAATAGGCTTTGTTGTGTGTGCTTATCACATGCAACTATTACTATCCTCTTGTAACAGATTGAGTATACCAAGGAAAATACATTCAAAAACTTACATACAGGACCTTCTTTATATAATTCACCATTGCAGTTTTTTTAAATTATTTTGAAACAGATAACAGTATCAAATTTAGCAATAGCCTATGTGCGCCCTCAATTTAGGATACACGGTACAATATCCTGCCACCGCTATACAATATGTACTTATTCTTTGTTTTTTATAAAGTGGTATAGTCTAAGTCAAGGCATACCTGCAAATAAAAAACGCAACAAAACTTTACGACATAATTATTATCGCCGTGGGCCGTGCAGCATGCCTGTCATCAAACAATCCCGACGCACATTAAAAACTAAACAACACAAAGAGTGATGGTCATAAAATTTTTGTTGCGTTTTTTATTTGCAGGGATACTTTGACTTACACTATTAAGCATATGAAAGGTGTGAGAGGTTTTTATTTTTTTTACGTTACATATTAGTAATTATTTGCAGACGCCGTGTCCAGAAAACAAGGAATTCGCTATATTACGTTTTCATGCTGGTCCACCATATGAGGATATTGCCTTCAAAATAGTTAACAGAGAGTGGGAATATTCATACAAAAGAGGTTTTAGATGCCAGTTTCACAATAACATATTCCAGTTATGGTTCCACTTTAAAAGATATCGCTATAGAAGATAAGAGTATTTTTTATATGTATATAAATATAATATATTATGAAAAATTTTAAATAAAATATTTATGAAAATTAATAGATTTTTTTTTCATTTTAATATCAAGGCAAATTAACGACATGGTAATGGAACATATACAGTAGGCCTTAAATGAATGAACAGATGAGGAATGACTAAATATTATCCCTAAATCACCAGAAGACAGAAATTAGAGAGATTTATCCCATTAAAACTCAATGATCAATGAATATAATTGTCTTGGGAGGTAAAATATCTAAGGGCCGTGGCATATTTTCCTAAAGGCCAGCCCCAGAGGAGCGGCCGGAGGGCTGTCACTTTGGGTTTTGGCGAACACCTCCGATCGTCTCTGGCGGCTGCCCCTCTATCGTATAAAAAATATTTTGGTATAATAAAATCGGGTATGGGGCAGCCGATCATATTCGCCCAGGGAGCAAATTTCAGAAATACGTCTCTGTCTAAGGGTAATACTAGATCCAAGATTTATCTGGAACCAACACCTAAACTAGACCAAAAACTTACCATAGACAACACTTATATTGGCATGAAGTCACGTTCTCAATCATAAGTGATTATTAACATAGTGTGATGGTAAGAGAACATGCTTCATTTGCCATTTTCTGAGGGAACAGTGCAATTATCTTGAAGAATGCCAGAAGTCTTCACAACATATCATTTCTAGTACTTTCTAAACCCTTTATTTAAATTTTATTCAAATGTGTCAAAAAATGCCCTTTTTGGTAGAGTTATGTTGTCTTTAATTTTCGACTTTGAGTGTACAATCTACGATGCGCATAAAAAGCCATCCTTCCTTTTTCTATTGCGGTAAAATTCCTATTTGCCGTATTTATGCGATAACCATTTGAAGATTTAACTTTTGAAAAATTTCCAAATGTTATCTGGCAATGTTGCATCATCTGCTCTGGTGAACGATTCATGATTTAGGTGTCTGAGGGACGTATTGTTACACTTTCTAAATGGACTTTAGGACAATCACTTGATGTGTTTGACTCAACTTAGGCAGACGTAAAATACAAAACTTATACTTACTTCCATTTTGCTCAACGGAATTGACCAAATGGTATCAACTGGAATATCACTGCACTGTCTTATATCTAACACTTCCTAATTAACCTAAAAGGGAATGTTTTAGTAATAACTCGGTAAGACACTATGAAAGAGGATAGGATTCAGGTAAAGTTATATATTGGTCTTTCGGAAATATTTGTTAGTAAACACCCTGTATGTAGGTTCAATAAATTACAACAAGAATATTTACAAACCACTGATTTACTATTAATCACTTAAAATTATTTATTTTATTTTTGGTTACAACTGCCCAGACAGAAATCCAATTATAGGACAGGAATTTTACAAACATAAAAGGAAACTAAATAATAACTAAAACTAAAAAACTTAACTAAAGTAAACAATTAAATGATAATAATTAAAAATAAATCTATGATTAGTATAGTCCTAAAAGTTGTAATCTAATATTTTAGAAGCTACAGTTGTGCGGAATTGAGAACAACATTTTGGATATACTAGTATTAAAAATATCTATATTATTATATAAAGAATCATAGTTGGAACACATATGGTGCAGGGGAGAAAGTAACAGCAAATTTGTTCTCGGTGCAGGCAAATAGAATAGAGACGAATGCGAGCGAGTCTGCAAATTGGGAACATGAAATCTAATGCAACTAAGAATTTCAGGGCAGTCAACAGTGCCATTTAAAATCTTAAAAAGGAATACAAGAGAGTGATACGCCCGACGTAGTTGAAGATCACTCCTGTTGAATCTATGTAATAAGTCACAATGTGGAAAACCTCTCTCTGGATAATTCCCAGAACTTTTGAACCAGAGGTATTTAACAAAACGCCTCTAAGGTTTTTCAATGCTATATTTATGATTTTCATAACCAGGACTCCATACTATCGAAGCATATTCAAGTCTTGACCTCACAAATGAATTAAAGAGAAGTTTCAGTATGTATTTTCGTTAAATTCTTTACAATTATGGATAATGTAGCCTAAATTTTTGAAGGAATTAGCGGTTATTTGGTTGACATGGCTAATAAAAGATAATTTTGGATCAAATATTACTCCTAGATCTTTGAAATGACTACAGCTCTTCAGTTCTTCATCATTAATTGTATAGATAAATTTTATTGGATTTTGTGCAAGAGTGTATGTCATAAAGCTACACTTTGAGATATTTAACTGTAAATTGTTTACACTACACCAACACCATAGTTGTACATGATCGTTTTGAAATCAACACAGTCTTCTGCACTAGTGATAGATGTAAAATTTTTTAGGTAATCGGCATAAAGTAATGTTTTGCAGTGTAAGCCAATGACGATATCATTTATAAAAATGTTAAAGAGCAATGGCCCAAGCACAGAACCTTGGGGAACACCTGGTGTCGCTCAGATATCCGTAGACCAAAATCCACGGTATTGTACATTTATTCGTCTATTTACCAAGTAGGATTCAAGAAAGTTTGGGTTGTGCTCAGTTAATCCAAATTCGGATAATTTGTTCAGCAAAATTTCGTGGTCCAGTTTGTCGAAGGCTTTAGAAAAATCTATATAAATGACATCTACTTGGCCTGCAGCATCCAAATGTTCAGCTATGAACTGAGTAATGCACACCACATTGCTGGTGGTAGAGCGATTTGGCATGAATCTGTGTTGATTGAGGCAAATTTGTGATTTGACGTGATTAAAGAGAACATCGTATATTACGTTTTCAAATAATTTACTAAAATTGCACAATGTTACTATTGTCCTATAGTTTTCAATGGCATAACTATCATTTTCTTTTAATACCGGACAGATCCTAGATATTTTCCAGACTTCTGGAAAAGTAGCAGTTTTAATGGACAAATTATAAAAGTACTAGCTAGCGGTTTTGCAAATAAAATGACACAATCTTTAAGGAGAAAGGCCGAAATACCATCAGGACCTGTAGTGTTTTTGGGTTTAATTTTCTTAAGTGCCTTAAGTAAGTAATTTTCGGTAATATAGGGAATGCATAAATTGTTAGTATTGCAATGAGTGATATTTATATCATAAGAAAAGTTTGTAGATGCGGAATATGACTTTTGAAAGTAATTAGCAAATGTGTCAACTATTACTTGTGGCTTGTTTAATATTTAATTAGGTCATAACGTTAGGAATACTGGATATATTTTTGCTGCTGTTTACATATGACCAGAAGTGATTTGTATTGGACTTAATTTGGTTCTCAATATTGATAAGATATTCATTGTGCGTGTTAAAAAAATAATATTGATTTTTATGTTTGCTCTTAGAATTTTAAATTGGTTCAATTCATATGAGTTACTCTATTTTTTGAAAAGTTACTCCAGTGTTTTGATTTTGTCTTTATATTGTGAATGATATTACCATTAAACCAAGGTAGGTATTTATTAGTTTTAGCTAAAGTTTTTGGAACGCTATCAATGAAAACAGAGTCCAGGATAGAATACAATACCTCACATGCCTCATTCACATCTTTACATATTGATCAATACTAGCAAAATCAATATTAGTAACGACCTCGTATAGTTTATGGAAATTAGCTTTTCTAAAATTATACATGGGAGAAGAATTAACAGAATTTTTATTTTGTTTTTGTTGTACTTATTGTAAACAGATATGCAGAGGAGCGTGATGATCGTCCTTAGGTAGTAAGTGGTCAGTAGAATTATTTACCTTTATTTTATGATTATTAAGGACTAAGTCTAAGATATGGTTGTTTGTATTTACTATTCTATTATACTGGATAAGATTTGAGAATTCACAAAAATTATTTAGGATAGAGATCATTATTGCTATTGCAGTTATTAGTAAGATAATTAGCATATTCAGGTATATTGAAGTCACCTACAATAACTTGTTCTTCACCAGTAATAATTCAAGGTTCGCCATTTCATCAAAGTTTCATAAATTTGTATGCCAAGATTTGGTGGTATGTACAAAACAATAACATATATATATATATATACCTATAGTTGTTTCGTAAAGCAATTTTCACACCAACCACATCAATATTAAGAATAGATTAGAACAATCGAGACTGATTGGAATGGCTGTAATAGATTTTTGGTAACAATTATTATGCCGCCACCTCTGGTAACATTTATTTGACTAAATTTACGATCTGTTCTAAAGATTGTGTAATGGGGAACAATCCAAGCCAGTTAATAATAAATCCAATAGATGACGCCATGCGTACTCGGTTAATGTCATTCTCAATTTGTATCATATAATATATGATACAAATTGAAAATGACATTAAACAACAATTTAAAAGTTATATTATAACTTTTAAATTGTTTAAATTTCTGAGAGTTTCTCAATCTCTTATTCGTAGAAATGAGCCAAATTGATAAAAAGAATGAGGAACAATCCAAGCCAGTTCCTAATATATCCAATAGATGATGGCAACTTATACTTGTACTTGTATCACATATAATCTTTAAATAGTTTGTTGGAAACGGTCATTTTTAGGAAATAAATGTCCTACCGTGTCAGAACACTTTAGTACACAGCAACAAGTTTTCATTTTATATTGTAATTATTAACTTTGTTTATACAAAGGATGATAGAGAGCAAGGAGGGGTCCGACTTCATAAGATCACAAAAAAAAAATCGAAAAAAAACGAGTTCGGTTGCAAATCCAGATCGACCCCACTATTTGAATTAGACTTGTTTGGTTAACTTTATTCGCTCTCTTTGACATATCTTATTGTTTTCTTCTTTTTGCCTCTATCATACCAAGGATTTACAATTGATGAATCGAAAGTTCCCAACGACCGGTTAAATATTTATTCATCTCAAGGTTGTTCATCCATTCCAAACTAAACTCTCTGTGACCTTCGATCTGTGACCAGAACCAGTTATTAGTTATTTCTATTTTATTGTGTTGGTACACGAAGAACTGAATTTAATTTTTGTAAAAAACGACATTTCGTTTTTGTTTGAAGTTATATACACGCGCTGTGCAGTGTGCAGAAACTTTGTAACAAACTTTTTAGTGTCTTTGATAGATTAGAAATATATCAAGTCCTTATGAATCGTGAAGAAATGCAACGTAATATTTATTATTCAGACAAATACTATGATGATGAGTTTGAATACAGGTAGAGCTATTTTGTTAACAATTTTGATATGTAAGAACTTTCAATGTATTCATTATTGTCATTTTTACATAACAGGCATGTTGTTTTACCCCGAGAAATGGTCAAGTTAGTTCCAAAAACTCATCTAATGTCTGAAGCAGAGTGGAGAGGGATTGGTGTACAACAAAGTAAAGGATGGGTCCACTACATGACCCATTCTCCAGGTATGGAGTCCTACTATGCATACCATTGTAATATATTTGAAATACAAATGTGCTTCATTTTTTTAAGCTCGATGAAATTTATAAAGGAAAACTTATATTTTCTTCAAACACTTGTTGAATAAGTATGGCGATGCACTTGATATGTACCTACCCGTATCTTTTATTAAAAACTAAGTTCTAAAGTTAGCTACAGATTTCATTATTTTTCGCTGGTTTACATCACGATAATGCAATCGGATGAAAAGGAACCAATTCTGTGACTGGCTTAATACTGGTACAGCTTATTTTCGTGTTTTAAATGACAAAAGATTTGTAAATATGTTTTCTTTGGCACTGAACTTGAGCTTATTTGTAATGTACTTTTATTAAGTCCTCTGAGTTGTGGTAGTAAATATCAATTTTCATTTTACACCTAGAAAGATGGTAGACTAGAGCAGGCGAGTTGTAGCACCATGCATATAATTAAAAGTGTACGATGAAAAGTGAAAGAAAACCGACTATACCTTTTGCTCTTGTTTTATCGTCATTAATGCGTGCGCAATGAAGTTTAGGTGCAGGCTTCAATACATTAACACGTTACGTATGGCTGTACAAAAGAAAAAAGTTGACTCAGTTGGCTATAAGATTGGTCATTCTGGAGGATACCGACTTTTATGCTATAGCAAAAAATAAAAAATACTCGTGTCACATGTTACGTCCGTAATAATTTCCCACCTACTAAATGTTGTGCAAATGCTGTATAACCCCACAAAAAATTCATAAAGTTTCGCCATTCACTATTTACATTGTGCACCCACCATTTTCAAATCGACATCGCACCACAGAACCATCGCACGCACTTGTACTTCACATCATCGTTTCCAGTCCAAATGCGCTGTTGCCACGTATTATCTGCTTTTTACTGTCTAACGTGCCTGTTGTACATCTAACCCAACAATATTCAGAAAATTTTCCTTGCCCTTCTCGCAAGTAAAAAAAAAGCCACAATAACCCAAATTTGCTATTGTCAGCTGTCACCTCTAACGTTCTTTACCCCACCCAGCATCCCTATGCGCTCCACGATCCCGTCAATTTCTGGGGTTACTATTCATTTGCACAACATTTCGATATACACAAATTACTTCTTATAATGAATACTACATGAACCAACCAAAAAACCGTGAAAAAACCAAAAGTCGGTATCCTCCAGAATTACCATAAGATTTAATTTGCGGTATCACGTTGCTACCACGCCGCCCCAAGAATTGATTTTTGTCATTGGGCCTGAGTGGGACATGTTTTTTTTTAGGCACAAGTCTAGTAAATCTCTGTTCGGCTTATGCGAATTCGTCAGTAGACCGGTGCTTTCTTTTCTACCATATATTTAGCATTGTAGCGCAGATCCTGAAGCACATGCTGTTTGAGTAAAATATGTTTTGTGGCATTACATTGATAACACGCCGACCCAGTGGCCAAAAGAGTGCAGCATCCGCATCATCTCACACCGTCCGCAGCATGTTAAACAAGGACAAGACGTACACTTGATTTTCTTTCTCAGTTTATTGGGCGGATACTTTTCGGCAAACTCTTATACTCTGGTTTAACATGCCATCATTTAAACTGTATGGCTACAACTTTGTATTACTGAAAGCCTATTGGTATTGGGGGGAGGATGACCAAAGAAAAATATTGAACCGCAGCACTTAGGCCTCGTTGGGCCTCCTCCCTGCACACAGGCCCTTCGTGCTGGCAACTCTTGGCTGAGCTTGACATTAACTGTAGTCTGTTTGCTCTTAGGCCATCAGATCACAACTCCATAAGTTATCATTGGTCTTATGACCGCAGTGTATATCCTCATGACCACTTTTGAGTTTCATTCTCCAGGTATTCTCCACGGTCTTGCGATACTGCTCATTGAAATGTAAGCCTTCCCTTGTCTGCACCATCTTTCAATTATGATTCCTTCGAATTTTCCGCTAAGCATTAGATCATCTGCATAGGAAATTATGTGAAATCCTTCTGAGTTGAGGCGGCACAAGAGGCTATCTAAAATGAGGTTCCATAGCAGTGGTGATATTACATCTCCTTGCGGACAGCCTCTCGCGACCATTGCTCATACAGAAGCATCACTTACATTAATTTATACAGATCCTTTTGATATCATGTTGGATATCCAACTTCTCATAATCATAGAGACATTCCTCTCTACGAGGGCCGCTGTGATTTTTGGAGAGGTGGTCTTGTTAAGTGCACCTCCTATGTCTGTGAAGACACTTATGGTAGACTTTTTAATGCCTGAAGGATCTCTCAGTCTGACTCGCGGCTGCATGAAGAGATCTTCCCAGGGTGTATGCATGCTGGTTAGAATGTAAAGGGTTGTCTTTCATTACAACATCTCTTATATATCGTTCACATAGTTTCTCCATCGTCTTGAGCAGGAATGAGCTGATAGGTCTGTAGGCTTTCGGATCTTTGGAATGAACCCAACTTTCACTTCTCTCTATATTTCTGGAATATAAAGGTGTGCTAAGCATGCCCTAAATACTCCAACCAGATGCGGCAATAATTCATCCAGTCCCCATTGCAGTAGGGCAGGGTACCGTCAATGCCTGGCGACTTAAAAAGGGGAGCCCATCTTATTCTATCTTCGCTCACTATTTCAACTGAAAGCCTATGCTCCATGCTCCATGATAGATTAATTATGTCTTGGAAGAAGTAAGTTATTGTCATTTAAACTCTATGCTGTCTTCATTTAAGTGTGCGAGGTAAAATACACAGAACTATCTTCTTTTCTGACTTTTTACTACCGCTTCCAATATTGTCTGATAAAAGGAGAATAAATTCCACAACAAATGTCTCTCGTTCGGTTTTACGATCAATTGCCCTAAGATGCAAACTTTGTAATGTAAAAAATTCTCGTATATTTATACCTCCAGTAAAGGATATTGGGTTTTCCTATTAGAATTTTCTATTCCAGCTAAATTATTTAAAGAAAATTAAAAAGTTATAATAATAATAATAATATTGAATATTTCAATGAAATATAGCAGTTAGAAAATAGGGAAGACCACAATAGTGAGATTGAAGGAAAAATAAAAGTGGGGCATGTGAATGTAAGATCCATTAAAAATAAATTTTCCGATTTTCGTGACTTACTAATAGAGGAAGAGTTTGACATTCTAGCGGTGAGTGAAACCTGGTTGCAACCAGAAATAGATAGCAGTGATTATCAAATAATAGATTATGATGTATGTCTGGTCGATAGCCGAGTGGGTTAAGGCGCGAGGTGGCAATCGCAATTAATCACACAGACATCGCACCACCGGGTTCGAATCCTGGCTCCGGTACTAGCACTGTCGGAGGAAATGGTTGTAGTCCCCGTTTTTTCAATGTGTAACCCCCTTCCGCACAAGCCCTGGCTTCTGGAATTGGGGGTTGTCTAATTTCTGTGGTGTTATTTATATATTTATTATACACAAAATAACTGGAAGGGGTGGCGGAATTATGATGTACACAAAAAACGAACTAAAATGTAAAATATTAACATATGTAAGTAACTGTATAGATGGCATGGAGCAAGTGTGGATCACTTTCATTAACAAGAATACAAGTTATGCGGTTGGAGTTACATACAGACCTTACAGACATGTATCTCTCAGTGCTCTTGATGATACACTTAGCGAACTTTGTCTGGAGTTTGATAGTGTATTATTTATGATCGACTTAAATGAAAATTTACTGGAGAGAAACAGATATTCAGATGAAATTTTAATGATGGCGGACACATGATATGAAGCAACTAATAACTTGTCCTACCAGAATTACTGTCATCACTGAAACACTTGACATCATATGCATTAATAATAATTGGAGTTACAGTGATTCAGGAACTATAGATGCATCAAATATATCTGATCATGATGCTGTTTATGTTGTGGATGACCTAGCTACAGAAGTGCCGAATAAAATAAGCTATTATAGAAATTTTAAAAATATAGACATGGATCGGTTTGCAGAAGTGCGCAGAAAATGAATTGGTACTACTTTGATGACATCAATGAAGAAGTGGAGTATTTTAATTCTTGTGTAATATCATTATTTGATTACTATACCCCCAAAGTTCCCATGAACAGAAAAAAACAAAAAGCCCTATGGATGACATACAATATCCGAAACATGTTACGTAATAAAGCTTATAAAAAATATATTCGCACAAGATCAGAAGTAGACAGGCACTTTTACTGTGATCTACAGAACTACATAAATAAAGCAGTAAACAGGGAAAAGAAAAGTTACTATGCATTTTTTATACAAACTAACATGAAAGACTCAAAGTTATTTCTATGAAAACCTCTCAGGGAAAAATGAATTGAACAAATTTACAGAAGTTGAACCCTATGAGATACAAAAAATTCTGTATGACATAAAAACTAACGCAATAGGTCTTGATGGCATATCAGCTCTGATGCTCAAACTCTGTTTCCCCTTTTGTAAAAATGAATTTAGTCATATTATAAACACTTCATTGTACACAGGAGCTATTCCATTATCATGGAAGTCTTCCAGAGTGATACCACTTAAGAAGAAAGACACCTCTGTTGAATTCAAGGATCTACGACCTATTAGCATACTATCTCCAGGATCAAAGGTTTTAGAGAAGATAGTGCATGTACAGTTAACTGAATACTTGGAAACAAACAAAAATTTATTAAAAACACAATCAGGGTTTCGTAAAGCATATAGCACTGTTACCACTCTAACGAAAATTAATGATGATATAATAAGGGCTACAGATAAAGGAATGATAACCGTAGCAATTCTAATTGATATGTCTAAAGCGTTTGATAGTATAAATATTGAACTAGCTCTATCAAAATTATTCTTCTATGGCTGCAATGGATATGTTTGGGAATGGTTTAGAAATTATCTATCAGAAAGAAGGCAACAAGCGGAAATTAGTAATAGCACCGATATAATGCTATCAAATGAATGTACAATTGAGAAAGGAGCTCCCCAAGGGTCAATTCTAGATCCTGTAATATTTAACATATTTGTTATAGAATTGGCTAACGCTGTGAAGCATTGCAATATTCATTATTATGCCGATGATATAATAAAGATGATGCTAAAGATGCTAGAATGAAACTCTGTAACTCACTAGTGTTGTCAAGGTTAAATTACTGTGATGTGGTATATGGCCCATGCCTACGTATTGAAGATGCAAACAGATTGCAAAAAGTACAGAATTGTTGCATACGGTATTCCTGCCAGGTAGCCCGTCGTGAACATATTAGCCCCATTCTGACACAAATTGGCTGGTTAAATATGAAAGAAAGAAGATTACATCATTTGTGCTGTCCAGTTCATAAAGTGATATCCAATGAAAAACCATCATACCTATATGAAAAGTATAATTTTATGTAATACATTGTATAGACTGGTTGTAGCTTTTTGTTTGAGAGGAAATAATTGTGCAAATCTAAGAGTTAATGTTTTTATTTGTAGATGATTAATTCTAAATTTTCTACAAAAAAAAATGGTAAAAAATATTGTTTCACTTTCCGGTTTAGCCCCATCGGCAATTGCCGACCTGCCGGTCGGACCAGTCCAACCTTAATGAGAGCCTCACCTTCCCCTTATTTAAAATACTGTTCAGTCTTCATCCCTAACATCAAAATTCCCGATTTTTTTGATCCCGTTGGCCCGTCAGCATAAACAAAGCTACTTAGGTAGGCCTAAGATGCTGGTTTACATCTAAATTTACACCTACCCATGGGTTGAGGCTTTTGGCAATGTTTTTGTCATCAGCCACTCCAATGATGGCATATTTTCACGTAAAAGTCCAAGAATCTCATGTCATGTATGTCATTGAAGATGGGGCTGCAAATTAAAATTAAATAAACAAAAATGAACTTTCGCAAGTGAGCAAGCTCCTTCGCAGGTCATCAATAAGTCTTTATCCAATTTTGCTTGATTTAGCTGTGGATCTCCAGTTGTTGTTTAAAGAACTGTTAAAAAAACTGATTAACAGCCCGAGGGAGCCATGTGAGCTAAAGTGCTGATCATTTCCGAATTTGCTCAACCAGTTGCAGCTGACAATCGTATGAAAATTGATCAGCAGGTCATTGCAGGTGCTGCTAAACTTACCAATAATGAAGATTCCCTTCATTTGGTACAATAGCTCAGCGGTTAGCGCATCTGGCTTTCTCTCTGAGCATACTTAGCGAAGTGGGTTCAAGCCCTACTTTCCTCACACAAGTATAGGTTTAAGAGCTTCATTCAAGTGATCTGGAAGGCGGTTAAAACATTTCAACTTGCTGTGAATAACATGCCGAATTTGACCACCAGAAAGATATAGCTTCGAAAGGTGTGTTACACTAAGATGACCAACAGATTCAGGATCCTGACATTCTCCTGTGCACTTACGCCTCTCAGAGACTCGACTTACTAGCCCGTGACAAGATGGTACAGCCGGTTGGTCATGATATGTTTGAATGACCTCTCATTTAAGTGGCAATGTAGGTTGAAGTGGTGTGTATCACCTCATTTGGTTGAGTGGATTTAACCACTAGGTTCCCTTTATGGAGATCTGCATATAGATTTTTACGTTTCCAGATCTCGCGACGGAGACGTTGGTATGTGCCTCCCAATTTCGGCAAACCTTGTGTAGTCGTTTGCAATTTTAGTCTGCAGATAGAAAAGACAACAAAAATGTTATGACCTCATTAAAATACCGTTACTCTCTGTACTATTTCATCCCCAAATTGAGTCAGTTACCTTTATATAGGTTTTTAATACGTCGACTTGTTTGATGACACAATACCGAATGGTTCAACGGCGTTAATAATGAGGTAAGTTTTTGTTGCCTTTCTTATCTGCAGAGTAAAATTTCAGACGAATATAAATATGTATGTATAAATATTTATGTTTAATGATATGAAAGATTGATGGTTAGTAGCTATTTGTCAAATTTATATTAATTCACATTTATTTTCCTTTGTTGCAGAACCTCACATTTTACTTTTTAAAAGGCCAATTACAACTCCACCCAAGGATGAGTAATTTTAATTAGAATAATTGATGTATATAATGTTTATAAAATTTAGTTTTTAATAAAATAATGCAAAAACATTTTCAATTTTTGTTTTTAGTAACATCATTATGTAGAACATAACCAACTCCTGAGGATGTTTTTGTATTTTTTATTTGTAAGAAATTAAAGGCTGTAATAAAATAGGTCTGTAATACTGTCATTTAATTTGAGATATTACGATCTGGTATTAGTTTTTAACACCTGTTTTAATAATTATTTTTATACCTGTTTTTATGAATAAGAATTGTACTGTTTTTTACGCATTTGTTTTCAGACAGCTATTTTTTACAAATTGAAAATAATTTTGTATAGTTGAGTTCATCTGTTCCTGGAATTCAAAAAACGCAACAAAAACTTTATGACTTTATTAAAATACCATTACTCTCTATGCTATTCCATTCGCAAATTGACTCGTTTACCTTTATAGGTTTTTAATGTACGTCGCCTTGTTTGATGACAGCATGCTGCTTGGCCCAACGGCGATAATAATTATGTCGTACAGTTTTTGCTGAGTTTTTTGAGTGCCGGGGACAGATGAGCACGGCTATAATAGTATACTTTAACTTGGGGTGTGTATGTATGAGTTAATATTTCCGTACGATTTCATTTTCTCCCATATTGTACACAAAGTTAAAGCAATAGTCCAGAAACCTTGTCTAAGTGGACAATATTTCTGGATCTTTGTGTACAAGAGAAAATGAAATCGTACGGAAATATTAACTCATAGATACACACGCCAAGTTAAAGTATACTAGACTATATATCAGGTTTAACGTAATACTTTTTGTTACGCTTTATAGCATAAAAAGATAATTTGAATATGAAAATAAATAACATGTTATAAAAACTTATTAATATGTATGAAATATGATAAACCGCAATAATGTACTAGAATCATAGCAAATAGAATTTAACTTACCTAGGAAGGGATTTGAAAGTTCAACAGTTATACCGAAGTAATTAATGTGAAAAACAAACATTTTCAGAAAAAATAAAACTAGTACAATTAAGAACTGAATTTTTTACCACTCTATCACTGTTTAGATAATATTTAGATATTTTAATATCCTTTAAAATAAAATGTTCCCCTATCAAGCTTAAGCTTTCTATAAGACGAAATAAACTATGAGTAAAAGTAATTTACTGTTTTTGTTTGTCTATCCACTTTATGAAAATGAATTTGCTAATAAGAGGATTAGGTGTAGGGACTAGAAGCTGTTCTTCCCATGAGGGGACCAATGTTTGTCTGGTTGGACAGAAAACCACTTGCGGGGCAATTAACTAAACAAAATGACTTCGCGGTTTCTTTGTTACTACGACATTGCTATATTGTATAAGTTCTGTTAATTGTTTTTCTTCAAATGTCAGAAAATCATGACATTCCTTACTCATTTCATGTCATTAAAGTCTGACATTTCAGACGACTGTGCGTTGCCATTAGCGACGGATGTAAAAGTATTTTTTCTTCCGCTCGAGCGGATTTTTAGTAATGGCAAAGCACAGTTAATTTTTTATCTTTATTTTCTTTATAGCTAATCGACGTAGTGAGAAAAAATAATATGTCTGTAGAGTTTATGTCGTGAATGAAATACAAAAAATTCAAAATTCAATGACTGCCATCTGGCAAAATGGAGCCAAATGCCGATTTTTTTTTCAAAATATTTTGCTTTGAGTGAGTCCTATGGTAAAGAAGGTTATTATGAAATTGAGGGAACAGTAGATTTACTGCGACATATAAGAGTTAGGCGCAGCAGTTGGGTGAAGTTGAGCATAATGTAAAAAAATTCGTATTTTTTAACACATTTTTATTAGCTTCACCTCTATGTTTGTCTGTTAGTTTGATTGCTTGTGATGGAGTCTTTGAACGTGATTTTCAACCACTTCAAAAAGGTCAGATTAAACTGAAACTTTGCACACTTATCAAGGACCGATGACAATACAATGATTTGACAACTTTGTCTTAATGTCCTCACCAGGATCATCAGGATAAAATAAAATAAAAAAAGCGACTAACCTATTGTGGAGATTTTGGTGGAGGTGCCATTGTTAATATTATATATTTTATAAACTGTAGTTTAAATTTAAAAAGATAGCAAACCACACTAAAAAATAATAGTTTAAAAACTAAGAAAACACGCCTTAATAGCAAACCAAAGTAAAAAGTAAAAAATTACATTTAAATATTATTGACAAAAAATTCATTTTATTTTAAAAAGTGTGGGGTGCTTTTACTATATTTTATAATTCTACTTTTGTCAATACCAATAAAATTAGAGTATATTAAAAAGATCGTGTACAATATACAATAATGCTTTACAGTTATTATGCAATAAATTGCTTCATGACGCCTAAGTGAATGAATACCTGTATGTGCCAATTTAATCTATGATTTAGAATATTTTAAAATTAATACTTATAAAGAGTAGCATACCTAATTACAGAATTAAAATTATAGATAATAGTTAAACTGATAACACCAATAATAAGATACTATTTGTAACAGAAGTATAGAATCTAATGTATTACACTAGCTGAAATATCGATAGAAGAATACATAGTTATTAGTAACAAAATAAAATATCTGGAAGAACAAGAAAGTAATGACTTAGAAGGCTATTGCAAAATTTTCGTAGTTATTGGAGATATAGTTCCTACATTTTTTGTTAAATTTTTTTATGTTATTTGTATTTCTGATTTCTAGTGGCAAAAGGTTATAAAATTTAGGTGCTAAGTAATTTATAAATCTGAGATTGATATTTCTATTGCTGAGCAGGTCGCCAGTATATAAAGTGAGCGTACATTGAAGATTTTACTAGAGTATAGTAAACATGTGGAGTATAATTTGTTTTTCTTATAAATAACTTTTAGTATATAGTTTTGCACTACCTTGAGTTGTTTTATTTTATTGTCATACGTACCACCCCAAGCTATTATTCCATAACGGATTAATGATTCTACCAGTGCTTTGTAGATTAGTATTAACAGATTCTTATCCAAAAATTCCCTTAGTAGGTAAAATTTGTGAATTAATTTCCTAATATTATTAGTTAGTTTATAAATGTGTTGTTCCCATTTTAAATTGTCTATAATTAAACCTAGATATTTTGTATTTGGTGTTTCTTTAATCACATCATGTAAGTTGTCAATTAAAATAGAGTCAAAATCTGGCCTATTTGCCATCGTTAGTGAAAAGGCTATATAGTTGGTTTTTTTTACATTGAGAGACAATTTGTATGTTTCTAGCCAGTTTTTAACCTTACTAATACCACAAATTACTCTGTTTTATTTCCGCCCATGAGTTACCTTTAAATATAATTACCGTATCATCGGCATATGATATGATGGAGGCATTGATGTCGAGTTCAGTTAATGAATTTATGTATGTTATGAACAAGATTGGACCTAGAACTGTTCCTTGTGGGACTCCCATCTTTATTAAAGTCGGTTCACTTAAGTCATTTCTGATCTTGACCATCTGTTGCCTATTAGATAAATAACTCTTAAAGACGTTCAGCACATTCCCCCTTATACCATACTGCGATAATGTATTGAGAAGTGTGTCATGGGGCACTGTGTCAAACGCCTTTGCCAAATCTAGGAATACTGCAATACATCTATCATCATTATTTAAGTTGTCAGTTATTTGTTTAGTAAGTTCATATATCGCATCAGATGTGCTAAGTCCTCTGGTAAAACCAAATTGGTTTTTGCTCAAGATGCTTTTAGCAGATAGAAAATTTATAAGCCTATCCTTCAAGCATTTTTCAAATATTTTGGCAAGAGTTTATTAGGCTGATAGGATGATAGTTGTTAATGATTGTTTTGTTACCGGCTATGACTAGGTACTATTCCAGATTTAAAAATAAGGTTATATATTTATAACAATTGATATCAAACACCCCATGCTTCTTACAATAAAATGAATTTTTTGTCATTATTTGTTACTTTTTAGTTCGGTTTGCTATTAAAGCGTGTTTTTTTAAACTATATTTTTTTTACAATAACAGCTAGTTTTTTTGTGTTCTGAGACAAAATTTATTTTTACAGAAACAGATCTGTAAGATAGATTTTATTTGTATAACTGTATGTAAAATACCCGTTTATACATCACCATGAGGTACAGTATACTTTTGCTACATAGTCCTAATCCACGAATAGTCTGTTTAAACTGTCGTTTTACGTTGTCAATGTTGAAATTCCAGATTCTCTACAGTCCAGCATATATCAGTGATAGTGTCCGGTTCAACATTATTATCTTTAAAAAGTTTAATGCTTTGCTGGAAATCCTGGCACTTTTCTAATGTAGTCAGAAACTTTAGTTTGTCTTGATTGAACAGAGCAGAAGTCTTGCCACCAACTGAAAACATGTAGAAATAGTATAATCTCTGAGACGATTTCTCTGTTTGACAAACTATGAGAAGAATACAACCACTGCAAGGTTTTACCCTTTCCTGGCTTCAAAAAATAAAGTTTTCGTAAACATAAGCACCCAAAGTTATAAGGAAAAATAAAAGATCGATGTCTCATCGCAAACATTTATTCAAAGAACTTAACATTTAACTGTTCCAGACTTATACATTCCTAAATCTGTTATCTTATGTGAAATTCCACATTGATTTATGCGAAATTCCGAGACAGGTCAATTTTTTATTGTAAAGTTACACTTTTTGGTGCAAAACTTTTCACTCCCCACACTTCAACCCCCTTCCCATGCCACTTAAAACCTCTATTTTTTAAAATTGGAAGGGGGCGCCTGTGATAACTGAGCGATCAGGATACTTAGCATCGAACACTGTAAGTACTTCATTTGAGATCTGGTTTTATCGCCATATCCAATCATTAATATTTCAATTCTTTTCGCTTCACTTAAATGTGGTATAGTTACAATAAAAAATGATATAAAACTATCAATCTACTACAGAAATGCCGCCTAAACCTTATTGTGGAGTTTTGACAACTAATTGTCACATAATAATACTTTATGACAGCCTTCAAAGCATACAGATAGCCTACTGCATAAGTTGTAAATCTCTCGAGTTCTGAAATTTCAAAATCGATAGTCTCCATAACTAGTGAACGAAAAAAAGTTGTTATTGCTGAATAGATGATGAGTATATCTTTCAAATGAGCTATCATCACAAGCACCCCCTTCCAATTTAAAAAAATAGGGGTTGTAAGTGTCACGTAAAGGTGGTTGAGGTGGGGGTGAAAAATTTGCGCCAAAAAGTGTAATTTTAAAATCAAATATTGACTGGTCTTGGGATTTTGCATAAATACTATTAATAACGCAAAAAAACGAATCTATTCACTATATATAGACCGCACACTATATACCAGACAATAGCAATCGAACATATTATTTAAGAGAAGATTTTAACATTACTGTACCACAACACAGATTAATTATTGTTGCTAAGGGTCCTAACATTTTGTAGAAATTAAAAAGATAAAAAAACTAGAATTTTGTGTATACTGTATACACAGCACAAACTATTACTAACCCAAATAAGTTTCTATTCAATCGCTGAGTATATGAGCTGTAATCCCATCATTTTACATAACTTTTTTTTAATTGTGTATATGTATTCCTTATTACGTCGTTCTTTAATTATCTTGTAAAATATGTTTTTTTTTTTACTTTTTTGATTAATATCAAGCGATATCCTGTATCAACTATATTTCTATACTTATTTGTAAGTGTGTGAAAATAAAAATTTTATTATTACTTTTGTAGAGGGTGTTTTATTTTTAATGATATAAAAATTTTATTGTTAGAAAAATTGAGGAAGTTGCATGATTTTTTTTATATTTCCAATAGATAGACGACAGAAAAATATGCTTCCTCGTATTTTTTCTTTTTTGTTAAAATTGAGGATGAAAAAAAATATTTATTTCGACTAAGAATTTAAAATCATTAAAACGCTCTATCCCTAATGAATAGCGTCATTCGTAACCTGTAGCGTCACGTCGTTATTGTTAAAATGTTGAAACATTTAAAAAGAATGCTGTGGTTATAGATTAATACGTTAGGGATGTTATGAAATGATTATCCGTCATATTAACCAATAATTAATAACAAGATTAAGAATAACAACGCAAATTGAGGTCTAATTAGTGACGTGAAAGCAATATAATAGCGTTTTCAGTCACGTGGTTTTGTTTACCCCAAAGGTCAAATTTTAATGTGCCATATTTACGAAGCGAAATTATTCTATGAGTTTCTTTTATTATATTATCAACTTATATAGTACATATTATGGAAAAATAATAAAATTAAGCATTTTTAAAATCCATGCATCTTCCTCGCTAGTAACATTTTTAAATTTCTATTTTTAAGTTATAGGATATTAAAGTCTATGCCTGTGTTTAACCGTTTATCACACAATTTCACAGATCGGACTTTTAAAAAAATATAATGGCTTTCTATAATTCACTTGCAATTTGGGTTACTATAAATAATATACCCGTTAGGGTAGTATTAGCCTAAATATTTATTTCAGGTAAACTTTTACAAACATCATAACCAAAATATGCGATTATTTCAAATGCTGGATACCGACTGACCGAATCATCACTATCTCTCGTATTTCTAAATTAGAAATAGGTAATGGATTACCTGAGAAGGGTGTCAAAAATTAAATCTCTTACTGTCAAAAACTGGAGTTCAAAACTCTCAAATTGATAAAATGCAGATAACAAACCTTGTTTGGCAGTCTTCTATTTAAGACTCCTGCCTCGTTGGTATCCTCATCTTTGGAGGCTCCATTTTAAGAATTCCCGTCTGCCCTGTGGCTCACTTTAAGTTTTCGCACAATATAACAATTCATGAGCAATTAAAAATATGTTTCACGCTAGTTTTTCTATCACCTACTGTGTTTACATTGTCTTTGATGCAAACAGTATTTATAATGTTAGGCCTACTACTATCCCAATTCAAATGTATTCAGCACTTAATCTGTGCATGGAGAGGAAATAATGGAAAATTCATTTTGTCAATTGTATAAGATAAGATCATCCAACTGGCCATCGATCAAGGTCCTTTTATGTCGATTGTGAGCCGCTCGCTGAAATCTTAATTTACCGTGAACAGTTCTAAAAATTTCTTAAATTATATTTAAAAATGTCTGATAACATATTTTTGTTGTGTAATGAAAATTTTGACCAAAAAAATTACCACAAAATTTTAGGATTTTCGAAAATGACAATCTAAAGCTAGTGTGATGCGAGTATCGTTAAGAACGGATACGCTTGGCAAATTTTCAAAATTCTTCAACACAAGTTAGGGTTAAAATAGATGTATGATGGACACATAATTTTTAAAAAAATTTCCATTCTTGTTTTTCACATATTCGCAGATAAAGTGAAGGTTCAATACATGAGCGCTTAATACGTTTTAATTGAATAGTAGGTAAGCGGTCACACCCATCAATGCTACAGGAATAAATAACGTCACACAGTTGTTAACGCTAAAGGGTGACATTCTTTTAGAAGTCTAGAAGAGACCCTAGAATATTTTATTTTTGCTCTAAAAAGAAAAAAGAAATCTTTCAGAAGATAATGTTAAATGAACCATAATAGTATATCACTGATTCAATCTTATCTAACAGACAGATGCCAATATCTCTATTTCAATAATAATGATTCGCAGCTAATCAAGATAAAACATGGAGTTCCGCAAGGTTCAGTTCTTGGCCCACTACTGCTTATCATATTTGTAAATGACTTAGCAAATTGTGACGATAATACTTCATTTATTTTATTTGCGATGACAGTGACCATACTCAACTTACCGAGAACGTTACGAATACACAATCGAACATCAGTTTAACTTGACACTAAATCAGAACAAAACACAAACTATGACATTTACTCTTCGTCATACAAATGTAAACAAGATGTAGAATGTAGTTAAATTCCTGAGAGTATACATTGACCCAACACTCTGCTGGGATAAACATGCCATAAATCTATCTAAAACATTATCAAAGAAAATGTTTTTACTACGCAATTTGACCAATACTGTTCCAAAGCAAGTTATTGTTACTGCTTACCATGGCACTTTTCACTTTCACAAGACCTATGCTACCTTAAACTGGGGACAGGGGCGAGCGCAGGTGCGTCTTTACATGTACATACTTCGGTATGCGATGTAAAGCAACGACAGGCGCAGTTAGTACTTGGATGGGTGACCATTCCAACGGAAACCGCGTTCTCGCCTCACACATCTTCCAGCAGCTTGTATATCAGTGTATGCGCGGAAGCTATACAACCTTAGGCGAGGGTTGTATAGGAGATATACCATCCTTCGGAGGGGATGTAAAGCCGTCGGTCCCTTGTCTATTAAATGTTAGGTAAGTAAAAGATCCCTACTCTTCTTAAGGGAAGAGGTTCGGCAAAATTCCTGGTTGGGGTAGCTCGTCTACAGGCGTCGGTGTTAGGCTTCAGTGGCGGAAATAGGCCGACGTTAAATAAATGTATATTAAAAAAAAAAAAATAACGGGACACTCAACTTACAGTGAAAGAACTTTAAACCTGTATCGTAAATTTTAACATTCTCACTGCCTTCGGCTTACATACTCAAATGCCTCCCGTACATTAAACGTAATTTGCACAAATTTGATAGCCAGGGTGTTTTACACACTCACCCTAGTCGACTCAGAAATAACATAAAACAGCCTTTTTAGACCAACAAAAATTAGAAACGGTGCAGGCTATTACTGCATAACATTTTACCTGACAATAAAATCAAACACTATCTTCAAAGGATAGCTTTGAAGAGTACTTTTAGGAACATTTAGTCTTTTTACTATGTAGATTTTTTTGCTTTTATTTCTATTTTATGTAAGTATTAACACATCTTTATGTGTATTGTTTTTAAAGCTATTAGTTTTTTAAATTGTTTGTTTTATCCTATTCTCTTGTACCAGTAGACTTGTGTAAAAAATTTTTTTGTACCGACATTAATATTGGATATTAAATATGTGTTGTGTTTGCCATTTTGTAATGGTCTTTGTACTGTTAGATGCAGTGTATGAATAAATAAATTATTATTGATATTTTAGCAACCTAAAGTTTCACCAGCACCTAGTTATAGGAACTGGAAATTATAATTATAAAGATTGTTTTTTAGAGTTTGAGGCAAAAACTTTTACTTCAAATATTTTAATTGAGTTCCGTGTACCTTATACGTGTAATTAGCATAGTATAATAATCATTTTAAAAAAATACAACTGTGAATTTCCAAATTTATTTCATTAAAACTGAAATATTTATAAATATGTACAAAAATTTGTCGAAATTCATTTTATAAAAAAAGAGAAGGGAATGAAAACTAGTCAGCATTCAGTCTTGCAAGATTTGGAAAAACCTAAAATTAATTTGAGTATCAAATACTTGTGATGAACAGTAAAAAATAATTTATAACTCAGAAAACACACAACGTTTTTAAAAATTATGCATACGAAAAATTTATGAATGACGTGATATTTAAAATATAAAATGCGAGTAATGGAACTGTTTATTCGTCATCTTCATCTTCCTCATTGGCACTACTTTTATCTCCATTTTCTTCTTCAGTCGAGTCTTCCTTTTCCTCTTTTTCTTTTTTAGATCTACCACGTCTTCCAACTTGAAAAAAAAAAATAGTCTTTTAACATTTAATTTTTTTCAGTAAAAATTACAAACTATATTTCAATTAAATATGCCTGACATACAGAGTGCGTCATTTAACTTGAGACGGTCATACATATCTCGAAGACGACGAATTTTAGAAAACCTCGTTTTGAATAAAAATTGCTTGGTGCTGAGGAGGAAATAGAATGAATATATTTTTGGCCTAGGCAGCGTTTTCAAGGTCATTGCAGTGTCAATGAATTAAAATGTATCTCTGACCATTCCTATACTAAATAGTCTTATTGAAAAATAAATATTTGTATTTGTAATTTTGTTTTTTCAAATGGAAACCTAAATTTTCTTTACAGATGCTTAATCTACCGAAAAAAAAAAAAGAAATAATTTCTATCTGAAATATTTCTTTATTCAACATCAAATAATTTTGCAAGATATTAAACAAACATCTAATGGTTTTTGGAAACTCAAGAATTTTTTTGTTTGAAAACCATAAGTTTAGAGAAAAAGTGTGATGCGGAATGCCCAAAGAAATTGTTTGCATGCCAATTTAGCGCCAAAGGTATCCCGAAAGAAAATTCCCTAAAGATAGCAGCTTGCAAAACCTACTCGATGGATTTATAGAAACTGGAAATGTACAATATAAAAATATTTAAAAAAATCAAAGAACAGAAAATGCTGTGAATGAAGAAAATGAGCTATGTGGTGTTGGCAATGATTGAGGGTCCCCATATATTAGTCAGAGAGAAGTGAGGTCATTAGTAGCTGATAACCATAGATGATCTACAAACATTTGGAGAGGAATTACTGGAGAACATATAATAAGGTCACATTTCTTTGATGGTTCATTGACCGAAGTCATTCATTGTCTGGAGAACTATCTGTGACTATTATTGATAAATCTTCCTGAAAGGATCCGAAATAGGATGTGGTTTCAACAAGGTGCTCACCACATTATTTAAATGTGAAATGGCTCATCTAAATAATATCTACCCACTTCAATAGATTAGAAGAAATGGTCCCACAAAATGGTCTACCTACAATGGACCAGTCTTTACAAAAATAAATTTCTTTTTTTGGGGATGCTGAAGGAAATTGTTTATAAAGATACACCAACAACAATCCAAAGTACGAAGAAAAAGATAAAAATAACTGCTTTTAGATCCATCACTCCGATAATTTTAAGAACATTAAAAACCCCATTTCAAAGGCGCGCAGAGATGCGTGTGAATCAAAATGGGCAACATGTGTACATATTTAAATTTTTTTCCTGTTAATAATTTTATAATATTTCTAATTTTGAATGTTCTTAAGTTTTGTTGAATTTATTGCTCAATAAATCGAAAATGGTTACAAATAGGCATTAGGTATATATATACCGGGTGTAAACGAAATTAGACTCACCCCTATAACTTTTTTGTTTTTACTATATAATTTTGAAATTTTGTGAGTTAAAATAACAAGCAAATATGAATTAAGGCATACTAATAAATTCTATCACTTCCGATTTCACCGGAAATGACCATAACTTCTGTTTTTTAAATGGGACACCCTGTATATTTTTACATTTTTTGATTCAGGGATCCATTCTACATGTGATGAAACCACTTTGAGGAAAAAATGTAACCTAAAAAATTTTTTGGAGCAAAAGGTTGGCATCTATGTAGCCATGAATGCTGAAAAATGTTTTTTCTGGGTCATTATACATTGGAAAAATAAAATCGTCAGCTGACTTGTCTTGTACAACCATGTTTTCAAATGGAACCATTATGGCTCATTATGCTATTTTAATAGAGATTTTTCTCACCTACATTTGGATACCAAACATTTCACCATTAGTTCATAAATAACTTACAGATGAAACTTTTGGTTTGTTTATTTTAGCAAAAATTTTTCTGCATAGCAATGCGGTTAATAGAGAATTTCCCTATAAAATACTTTATTCCGATGAGTCCCGTTTTATAATAATGGCATGTTTAACAAGAACAACATACTATACTGGGAAATGGAAAATCCTCGGCTTTTACGACAAGGAAATTTTCAGGAGCGTTTCGGGTTCATTGTATGGATGAGTATTATTGGCACAAGATTAGTAGGACCTACTATTTTTGATAATTTGATAGACATCTAACTGGAGAATAATATTTGAGTTTCCTTAGAAATGAAATAGAACATTTTGTTGATGATTTATCGTTACAAGTTGTAGATTAATTGATTTTTCAACAGGATGGTGCACCTCCCCACAATGCCAGACAAGTTGTGGAATATTTAAATGTCCATTTTGAGGATAGATGGATGGGTACTAATGGTCCAATAAGGTCACCAGACTTGACACCTATGGACTTCTTTCTACGGGGTCATGTGAAAAACCAAACTTATAAAACTCCTCTGACCACATGTGAAGTTTTAGAAAATCGGGTAAGAAATGCCATTGCCGAAATCGATCCAGTGCAACTGAATAATGTAGTTAGTAAGTGGTACCATAAATCGTGTACGAAGGTGTCAACAGGTTAATGGTGGACATTTTGAACATTTGCCATAATTTTGTATTTATTTTTTTTTTTTTTAAGTTAGGTATTTGTTTGTATTATTCATTGTTCATCTATTAAATTTATTAAATTATCAATGTTATTTATGAACTAATGCTGAAGTGTTCAAGTATCCAAATGTAGGTGAGAAAAATCTATTAAAATAGCATAATGAGCCATAATGGTTCCATTTGAAAAAAAAAAAATACTTATATTGTAAAAACCTTTTGTTTAAATAGTTGTACAAGACAAGTTAGCTGACTTAATATCACCATTTTATTTTTCCAATGTGTAATGACCCAGAAAAAAAAACATTTTTCAGTATTTATGGCTACCTAGATGCCAACCTAAATTTTGCTCCAAAAAATTTTTTAGGTTACATTTTTCCCTCAAAGTGGTTCCATCGCATGTAGAATGAATCCCTGAATCCAACAATGTAAAAATATATAGGGTGGGTGTTCTATTTAAAAAACAGAAATTATTTCCCGTGAAACCGGAAGTGATAGAATTATTTTATTAATATGCATTAATTCATATTTGCTTGTTATTTAAATTCTCAAAATTTCAAAATTATATAGTAAAAAACAAAAAAGTTATAAGGGCGAGTCTAATTTCGTTTACACCCGGTATATACAAAAAAATGTTCATCCTTACACACCACATCGTTGAAAAATATACAGGGTGTTCTGTTTGAAAAAAATTGAGAAAATTCAATTCAAAGTCAGAAATTGAAAAGCCCTGTATATTTTTAGGAAATGAAGATGAATCAAAAAACATCACATAGATGTCTTATAACTGGTATTTACATATTTTTTTTCTTAAAACTCATAATGAAGTATGATTTTTTTATATCACAGATAGACAGACGACAGAAAAATATGCTCGATTCTAAACTGTGAAAATTACATCGATTAAGCAGAATACTGCATAATCAGTGGCTCTAGCACGATAGGTACCATTAGTTTTAAAGCAAATTTTAAAGATTTTCATTGAACCACAGCATCCTTTTGATAATCATAGCATGAATTCCATATTATGGAAACATCAAACATGAACCTCACAAAGAATTCAAGGCTGGTAAATTATGAAACCAAGAATTTTCATAGTTTCTGATATTTTTATATTAATATATTTTTAAATGAAAATTCTGTCTAATAAGTAAGATATGAAGAATGATATTAAAGAGGTCCATAATTTAGATAACAATGTTATCAACTCTGTCGAAAGTCTTCGAAAAGTCTGTGTAGAACACCCTATCCACCTGCCCAAATTTTATGACATTTGATCAGATATATTGGGTGAATATTGTTAAATTGCCCACTATGTTTTGGCTTCCCCCTCCTTTATATCTGTTATTATTGAAGTCAGTAATTAATTACTACACAGTAGGCTGCGGCTGATGATACTATGATAACTTATTATTTGACATTTTGTATTATTTTTTCATCAAAATATATTACACAAAAGCAGAAAAATTTAATGCATTTTGACTTTATGTTAAAAATAATAAAAGTAAAAAATCTGCAAGAGAATATACACCTAGCATTATATCCAAATCATCCTTGACATCCTCCTAGTGAAAACACATTTTTAAATGGGTATTTGTGAGAGAAACAGATTAGTTTTGATAAAAAGAAGTAGCAAGAGAAACGAAAACCAAGAACGTTATATTTTGAATTTTTTCAAGGTAATTTTACTATTATTTATTTTATAAATATTAAGTCAATAACAAAAAGTTTTTATTACCATGTCCGCAGTACTACACTACTAGATTTACTATAAAACAAAGTCCCTATGACTAAAAACATGTATTCTGCGTCTTCTTGACATGTTTGGCTATGTAAAAAAATTGTTAAAAAAATTCCAGAAATTTCGTGAACTTGGAAAAAGTTGCTCCAAAATTCAAATGTTTTCAAAAAAGAATGACTATAGGCCATATAACTTATTACCGGTATAAGAGTTTACAGAAGATCACAACCTAAAGCGGTTAGAATTTTGTCACCAACTGCTCTGAAAGCTGGAGACAAACTCTAATTTTTTAAAATATATGTGATAGACAAATGAATCGTTTTCCACAGCAGGAGTTTTCAATAGAAAACAGACATTTGTGGGAGAAAAAAAATCAACGGCGAAGAAAAGTTGTTGAAATTTAAAAATCTGGCCCTCCACGAAGGCCCTCAGATTGAACGTTCCTATAGAGTTTGATTTAATTATGATCAAGTTATGTAAATAAACAAAAGAAATTGTGTATCAGCTGTTAATCTCGAATGTTACAAAATGATATGTTAATATTGAAGTAGCAAATTGATACTGGCTCATTTTTTTTTGGAAAATCGACTACATCATAGTCATAATAGGCACTGGTATAATAATAATAATGACTGTATCTTATATTATTTCAAATTATAGCTATTCTCACCTCCATTTGTCTTAGTATCAGCTTTTTTCTTTGTAGATCCTTTTGGTCGCCCACGACCCCTTTTCACTGGAGGAGCATCTTCTTCTTTAGATTCGGCAGCTTTTGCTTCCTATTAAAATTTTAGTCGAATCACTAATAGTTAGTTATTATAGAAGATTCTATAGAAAAATATTTATTGTTTCGCAACTTTCTTAATATCACAAATAAATTATTCAACTACCAAGTAGCATTATAAATGTTCCCTCAATAATGTTATCCATTTACAAAATTAATATATTTAAATTTGAAAATTGCACCAATAATATTCATATTGCTAATTTTAAATTCAATAATTTTGCAAATTGAAATTATTGAATGAAAATTCATAATATTTTTGTTACAGCTTTACTTAGGTAATTTTATAGTTTACTGACTATGTATATGTGTTAGGAAAAAGCTACATGGCCAAAAATGATAAATATTTCCATATCAATAAACTTCTCATTCTTAAAATAAATACGGCCATCTTAAATTTATTCATCATTAAATACAGAAAATTTAAGAAACTATGATTTCTTTAAGAACCAGCGCTACGTGTGCTCCATTTCCAATTATACCCCTCTCCACTCGTGGAATAATTATTATTCTAGTTTAAAATTACAACTAAAATTCAGTCACCATATTTAGACATAGATCTACAATAAAGAATAAAGCAATTCCCGCCATTATAACGAGTTCCCAACCTGCGCCCTCTGGTGGCCATTACCCAAACTTCCCAAGAATCATAAAAATGCTAAAATACTTCGACCCTCCCCTATGCTCTGTTCTGTGCTATATAGTATAAATTAATTCAAGATTTTAGTTTAATGATCATTGCCTTGTTGGCTCCCACCTCCCACATCAAGCTCTCTTATTTTTCTAAATTTAGACTAGATATAAGTACTTATATCTAGGCATTTTAATAAATGAATCTACATTTCCTTAATCTACTTGCTTCTCTTACCTTTTTTGGGCGTTTTGTAGTTTCACCGGTAGCTTTACGGCCTTTCTTAGTTTGAACTTCTTCGTCAGACATTTTATTTAATTTTTATAGGGCTACAGTTGAGTAGGTACCTGCAAAACGATAAATTTACAATGACTATTTTTTCTACAAAACTAATGTTTCTCATATTTAACAGTTCTTTACAGTTTCCAGATTTTGAATATCGAAGCAAAATATGCCAGTTAATTACATTCCATGACGGTATATAATCGTTTAAAAAAAAAAACATAATTTAAATTCTCAGTAAGCTTGGCTTGGGTTTACGGGCGTTTAAAACAAAACAAATCAAAAACGCCGGCGCAGCGTCATTCCTTTGTACAATGGCTGTTTGTCGCGCCAAAATTAAAATTGATAATTAAGATATGTATAAATAAATATATTAGTCGTATAAATTATTGTTCAATTAACATCTGATAAAAATGGGTTGATGTGTTCTTGCCAAACTTAATTGACGTGATCGTTTAATGATGAAAACGGCGGCCATGGTGGCAATAACTTAATATCATTTAGAATGCAAGGCAAATACTATACCTACACAACTGATCGATTTATATGTAACAAAATAGGAATTAATTTAAATAAAAAATATATGTTTCATTTAATTTTTGCAATACTATATTAATGTTACATGTTTAATAAATAATTCAGTGGAACAAACAAATCGACTCACCTGGACCAGAATCAAGCGAACAGTACGCTATTAAACGAACAAACGCTAGACGTAAACTGCCACTAGCAGCACTGCCAACTACAAAACAAACTATGCTGCTGCTCGATAACCGGAATAAAATTTCAAACGGAGGGTCACTAAACGGCTTTTACAAAACTGACAAATCACATTTAAGGAGGGGTCCTTTTGTCTTCAGACTTTCAGAGATCTATAATTTTACCTGAGGATCAATATAGTTATTGTGCCCATAGCCATTTTTTTGTATTCGAAGGTGCAAGAAGTAGAAAAGTAAATATGTTGGATACGTGACATTACTGCATCATTAATAAATGTTGTAGGTATATTTGTGGCTTTTTTATAAAAAAGAATATTTTTAATATCTTATTAGATCCCACTCTGAGAAAAAATCTCAGTGAGCCTCCTGTTAATTTAAACGGCTTCTGAGATAATAATCTAGTACTGTTAAATAAAGCAGGAAAAATTAAAAAAGTCCTATTAAGGCATATATTATTAACATAATAAGAAATCAAATACACCTAACTAATTTATTATTTATATAAATAATGTATACCTAATACCTATTTCATTTATTGTATCTTTATTCAACCATGGTCTCATTAATCATGATTTCAGTCGGTAATATTAGGTACATATCAGCCTCTTTCGCGCGACAACTTGGTTCTCATCGGTTGCAACTCTTCAGAATTTTTAAGCACAGCTGATTTTAATTAAAGTAGGCTGCAGAATATAGTGTTATTTTAATAACTGAATGTGTAACTTTATTGAATAAATTCCGAGATCTTACGATTTTTCACGATTTTTTGCATTATCCTCAGAAATTTACTATTCCTCATGTGGCAACAATGGTGTTGGTTCACAATAATCGGCGTGTTTTATTGCTACTTCGAATCTATTCTCACGAGTAATCGTTTTTAGATGTCAAAAGAACGGTTCATCAATGTTGCCACAAGTATTTCGTGAAACGAAAATACAAAAACTTTTAACTGAACTGTAACAGTTCTAACATGAATCAGAATAATAAAGGTACCGGGGGGACGGTAGCTCAGTGTGTTAAAGCGTCTGGCTAGCAAACTGAGTTGCCTAGCGAAGTGGGTTCGATTCCCGCAAGGCGAAACAATTTCTCATTTAAAAAATTGCCTCAAGAGTGGTTCGGAGTCCACATTAAACTGTAGGGCCTCGTCTCTCTTTACCTAGCACAAGATCCTTGAGTTCTTCCAGGGGGTTACTTCAGTAAATTGAGAGGTGGTTTAGAAAACAAAACAAAAACAAAACCTTGTAACTGGTGCTGTTGCAACAATTGATAATTTTCGAAGACTACACGCAACGGTATGATTTTTAATAAGCATAGCAATGGTTTAAATATAAACATCTTAAACAAGCTGACTGATTTGTAAGTTTCACGTGTTTTTGATATCATATCACAGACTAACGACCATATCACATAGACATCTATATTTAAGCAAGTTATTGCTAAGAAGTGGGGGATTCACACAGGGATGAGTAATCTCTTAATAAATAAATTAAACTAAAACGAAAGAAAATAAAAATAAACTTGGTCACCCACCCACACCACACTCCAAATTCATATTTTCTTACTCCATTTATAATATGTAATACATCATAGAATCTGAATGTGTAAAAATGTAATACATCATTTATATATTATTTTTCGAATTTTGATTAAAAAACATCTAGGTCTAAAACTACCTCAGTAATTACTTAGATTGTAGAATGTAGATTGTTTCAGGGGTCGTTTGGCTTTAAGTAGCCTTTCTTCACTGCGATCTAAAAAGATCTTTTGTGAATAACGCTACAACTATTTATTGCCCAGGATTCCAAGACTTTTGATAAAGCTTGTGATTTTCCTGGCGGCTAGTTTCCCTATGTCTTCAGGCGTTAATTCTACCTGCTCTAGGAACTTTAGCCTAGTGCGGATTAATGTTTTGCATTCGCAAAGTATATGTTCCGTAGTTTCAGTTGCAGTATCACCAGTATCTGCATTTGTCGTCTACTGCCTTGTCCATGTTCTTGAGATGATATCTCAAGGGGCAGTGGCCAGTTAGAAGACCCGTTATCAGCCTTAATTCGGACTTTTCACGTTCGAGAAGCCTTGTCGAATAAGTTATAAAAGTTTTTCGCTTTTCTTTGGCCTGGAGTATTCCTCCAGTAGGACTGTTTCTGGTCCTTTTATCATTTCTGGATCTCCTCCATTACGTGTCCCTAGGCCAGGCCACAAAACGGTTCAGGTCCAATAAATTGTGCTTCAACTCCTTTTTTCGCAAGGCTATCAGCCAGTTCGTTACCTTATACTCCCTCATGCCCTGGCACCCACATCAAGGTAATCTTGTTGTTGTTGGCCAGTTGCTTTAGGGATTGTTTACATTCCCATGCAATTTTAGACTCAAAGGTGTAGGACATTAGAGCTTTTAATGCTGCCTGGCTAGTATATAGAGTCTTGCCCTTCGAATGCCTTTATTTAGGCATTCCTGGGCACACAGATCTATAGCATGTATTTCTGCTTGGAAGATGGTTGGGGTGTTGCCTAGGGCTTTTGGTAGCCTATATCTGGGCCCTGATATGCCCACTCGTACTCCTTCACCCATCTTAGATCCATCTGTATACCAGATGAGTGACTCTTGTTCCAATCGTAGTGCTTCCATCTTGCTCGTCTGACGGCTTTCGATCAGCACATCAAACGTTCAGTCAAAGTCCTATTTGGGTAAATACTTAGGTATATGGGGTTATTTAAAATCGACCCGCAGAGTCGCGCATGTTTTATTATATAAGTACTAAGTACACTGCCTTATAGTTTGTGAATTTCAAATTTTTTGTCGATTTTATGTAAAATATTTGCGACACTAATTTTCATAACCTCAATTTTAAGTTTGTTTCTTGTTGTGAGACCACTATTTAGTTACTTTTTATTTTGTGACTAGAATCTAGTCTTCCTACGATCAAATTCGGCAGTAGGGAAAGTGGCAAAAGTGGAAAAAGTAGTAGTCAATAAAATAGCACGATACGGTTCTGCTTCCACGAGTAAAAGATTTCTGGGCACAATAAAACGCGCCTAATGTATTTCATGGAGGCAGCGGCCAGCGGCGCTGTGCAACGCCACCTAAAAACAGATGGTGTTGTGCTGTGGGACTCGTATGTTTTTCGCGGTGCTCTATCTTGTCTTTGTCCCTCTACAATGGACCAGATTTGTGGCAGCCCCTGAAAGTAGGCAATCTTATATTACATAATCACATCAGCGCGTTCAATGAAAATTCGTCATTATTGTTCTGAACATTATTTATGTGCATTACACATAATAAGTAAGGACCAAAATTAAATCGCATAAAGAGTCCCATATTTCATAAGTGGATTCACATTTATATGGAATAGGTATATTAAAGGTTTTTATTCATATATGATGAATTCTACCTCTGTTTACAACATTATGTAGTACGTAGAAATAGTTAAATATTTTGTGTAAAGGTGCGCCTTGCTTGGAACGACTATTGCGATGATTGAAGAGAGATAGTAGCATAACGGTCATCGCGGAGCGAATTTGGGTTTAGACAAAGAGGATGGCGAGTCGACGGAAGGCTCAGAAAATGAGGAAACGGCGGCACTCATGAAACTCTTGGAAGGCGGTCTAGCCAAGATGAGGATTTAGAAAATTTTGGCATGGCGGCTGCTCTTAATAAAATGGCGAAGGCGAAGAATGATGGACCCAGCGAACAGGCGAGAACAGGTATGGTCAGAGTGGGTGAGCGTGAGGACGCATATGGCGATGGGAGAGAGGGCTTCGCGAGCACAAGTAGTTCTCGGGATACAAGAGGCGTCCGGGCGGGGGACGATTTATTGGAATCGTTTGATCCTGAGAACCGCGACTGTAATGTGGACATATGGCTCAATAAAATTGAGCAAGTGGCGAAAATTCACAACTGGTCGGAGTATGAAAGGGCGTATTTCATGCAGTCCAAGCTTCGTGGCACAGCTCGCAGCTGGCTTAATAGGTTGGCGTATTATGACCTTTCATGGGGCGAATGGAAGGAAAGTTTAAAAAAGGCGTTCCCGAGGCAGCATGATTTTGCCGACTTGTTGGAGGAGATGATAGCTCGTCTTAAGTCTAGTGGCGAAACTATGACGAAATATTTTCACGAGAAAATGGCGTTGATTGAGAGATGTGAGTTTACAGGAGAAAAGGGAAGCCGGCAAAAACAGTCGGCATCTCTTTATTGTACACGGGCGGAGTAAATAGAAATGCTTGTCATAAGAAAATGATAAGATTTTCGGGCGTTATTATATTATCCTCTGTTTCAAATGGTCTCCAGAAAGTCATGGTAAATTCGTAAATAATTAAAATATTTCACCTTTTATATAGTAGTAAATATTTATAAATATAAACAATAACTAACTAAACTCCTACGCTTGATATTATAATAGGTATTTATGCACTGCACTGGCACATTGACAGCACACCTCATCGTCTTCTGAGAAACGATTTACGAGTTTTTTTATGCTAGTAGGCCTGTCCGTTTTATTATCTTTAAACTAGTGCAGTCGCAGATGGTTAATTCAGGCTGATTACATTGCCAGTCTCGGACTCGCCTGCACAGTTTCAACTACCGTTCGAATCTCGATACCATTGCTAGATATATAGGACAAAATATCAAGTTCAGTGCGCATGGTCCTGTGCTTTAACATTGACCAATTTCAATTTTGCCCGCATAAAGTATACCAAGCTACACTACTGAATTTAAATGGTTAATAATATATCTACGAACCCACGCCACGTAAGTCCAACTGGCACCTGCTTGCAGTCTGTTGAGATTAATTAGAAATTATGGGATCTCGAATCTCTAACATGGTGCGTGGGCTGTAAAGACGAGTTTTATGAGTGCGTCCCTGTACATAGTTCAATGATAGATTGATGATTAACAATAAATTACTTTAATGCATTAGCGCGAATTGTCGCGCATTGTTTATTTGCGTATAAATATTAGCTAATATATGTATGTTTTGACGGGTTTTGCCCTGACTCAGTGATGAATCGCTTTCCCGTCGAAAGAGGAATAATTGTGATAACTTAATATCTTATCAATTTCCTCTATACGATATCGTATTTGTTTAAAAAGTGTTAGGAAAATTTAGTAATAATAAGACAGTCGACTTCCCACATTGCCCTTCAAAAATGAACTGTTTATTAATATTATGTGTTTTGTTTAATAGTATTTACGCTTTTAATTTTAATATAAATGATGTGAAAGAAATACGCGGAAAGAATAATTCATATTTTGGATATGCTTTAGTGCTACAAAGAGGTGCACAACCCTCGTAAGTATTAAATAAAATCTGTACATACTCGTAGGTACCTATTCAATTTAGGTATAATTGGTGTTCTCACTTTGATTCGACTATTTGTCTTATTTGTATTAAATTTATTTTTTTAAATGTTGCAAATGAAAATAGCTGATAGATTGGAGCTTTACTTGATAAAAATCCATGTTACAAGTATACAAAAAACAAGTTTAATTGTTTGATTTTCACAAATTTGTTTCGCCACGCTGCGTGGCTTCTTCAGATGTTGAGTATAATACTAAAATTACTAAGTAAAGCACAGGGTTTTTATAGTCTAAAACCGGTAATCTTCTAAGAAATATATAATAGTTGAAGACTTTAATTCATAATTCAGAAGAAATTTAAAAGTAGTGAACGATTTAAATCTAATTGATCATTTAGTATGACTACTATTTGCTTCTTAGAAGATTACCGGTTTTAGACTATAAATATACTTTAAAATTTGTTTTTGAATTAGGGTCTCAAGCTATTTATATACCTATATACTTCTTAGATAATTATCTGTTCTAGACTATAAATACTCTGTGCTTTACTTAGTAATTTTAGTATTATACTCAATATCTGAAGAAGCCATACTGTGGCGAAACAAATTTGTGAAAATCAAACAATTAAACTTGTTTTTTGTGCACTTGCAACCGAAAATGTTTGTTTCTCACAACGTTATTTTCTTTTAACTACATTTATTTTAATATCGTCTAATACCAAACTATAAGTTTGATTTAATTTTACTAAATAAGGGACTTTTATTTACTAAATCAGGTAAAATATCCCTCTTTAAACACGAATAGAGCGAGACAGGCCCGGCGGAAGAAAAATATATATACCGGGCAAGTATCTGTTTTGGCGCCCTCCTCCTAAATCCCTACGGAAACTGAAGCATATGATCGAGGCAAAAAAATAGTAGTTTGTTTTTTTTTATTTGCCTAAATTATTTGTATCGAATTTTTACATGATCATTTAAGATTTGCGATATAACACGCCGCACGCCCATGTCTTCAGTGAAGATATATTCAAACGTGACCATTTTTTGTCTTCTTCACTCTTTCGTCTCCAGCGGACTCTGACTGGACGGATAATATGCGTAATTACTGTATTATTATGGCATGTTTTATACTCCAGCAAAGTTAGACATAAAAAGATGGAATAAGCGAACTTTTTTACTCTGAGATTTTCTTATGGAAAAGTGTAGGTTTTGAGATATAGTTATGCATAATGATTTTTCGCGTTTTTTTACAGGTTTCAAATAAAAGTTGTTCAAAATTCAATTTTCCCCAACAGTTTTCCCGTAAAAGCGAAAAAACCGCATATATATATATATATATATATTGTTATTATAAATGATTTGCAGGAAACAACTACTCAGCGAGCAAATACCCCGACCTGCATTGAATTATACCTTACAAATCATTTGGTAGCCAATGTCATTTGTCAATTCCCCGACCAGACATAGACCGGTTTCGAACTTATTAGTTCTCATCAGTATGCCATAGGTCGTGGAATAGACAAATGACAGTGGCCAACCTGCTAGTCTTATACAGACTAATGTAAATGGTGTAGTGGTGAGAGGTAAGTGAATCCTCTCATGTGGTCTAATGCTACTATACATCAGACATCATAGATGTCTCCATGATGTATAGCGACTTACCATTTTGCAAGTACCGAGAGCGGTGACCTTCAGCCCTTGGTGGATTTAACCTATATACTGTTATTATAAATGATTTGCAGGAAACAACTACTCAGCGGGCAAATACCCCGACTTGCATTGAATTATACCTTACAAATCATTTGGTAGCCAATGTCATTTGTCAATTCCCCGACCAGACATAGACCGGTTTAGAACTTATTAGTTCTCATCAGTATGCCATAGGTCGTGGAATAGAAAAATGACAGTGGCCAACCTGCTAGTCTTATACAGACTAATGTAAATGGTGTAGTGGTGAGAGGTAAGGGAATCCTCTCATGTGGTCTAATGCTACTATACATCAGACATCATAGATGTCTCCATGATATATAGCGACTTGCCATTTTGCAAGTACCGAGAGCGGTGACCTTCAGCCCTTGGTGGACTTAACCTATATACTGTTATTATAAATGATTTGCAGGAAACAACTACTCAGCGGGCAAATACCCCGACCTGCATTGACTTATACCTTACAAATCATTTGGTAGCCAATGTCATTTGTCAATTCCCCGACCAGACATAGACCGGTTTCGAACTTATTAGTTCTCATCAGTATGCCATAGGTCGTGGAATAGACAAATGACAGTGGCCAACCTGCTAGTCTTATACAGACTAATGTAAATGGTG